>VZSF01007793.1:0-102703 GCA_013398295.1 Chionis minor | reverse complement strand
CCCCCCCCCCCCCCCCAAATGTGAACACTCAGCAGGCAAACATTTTGCCCACATGGCTAAAATTCATCCGAGTTACAAACAACTGAAAACAGGTCTTTACAGTAGGAAGTATTAAGCAACTTTAATAATAGGTAGATTGAGCAGCCCCACCTATAATAAGCAACAAATGCACCTCCCTAGAACAGATAGCATTTAGATGGGTTGGTATACTACAAAAACAAATCCTATTGTTAATATTTTAGGATTTCTAGTTAATTAAATGCTCAAGACAGTTTTCAAGGTGACTACTTCTTTTAAGGCATTACCTTTTTTCCTTACGAGAGGAAAAAAACCGTCGTTTGTAAACTCTGCTTTTCTTTAGAGCACCAAGAGCTTCTAACGCTTCAGGCTGAACACAAATTTAATGACTGAACAGATCTAACAGGAACAAAGGAATTTCTACCACCTGAGTAAAAAGCATAGTCATATTCATTACAAGCCCTCATTTCTACAGTGTTTGGACAAAGGCAGGAGAGAAAGTTAATTGTGACACTTCAGACATTACAACCAAGTTCTATTTGGTTTCCAAAGTTAAGCACTGTGGTAGTTAAGCTCTTGAAACAAAACCTCGCAATTACTTACCACTATCACGCAAAACTAGCATGATGCATACATGTATGTAAGAAAGGCAAATCAAGACTGAACAGGCAACACTAGTTTTTAGTATTATTTATCTCTTAAGTGCTTGAATTTACAGCCTTCCATATTCTTTAAAAGGTAGCAAGATGTACAATTATTTTTTTTAATTAGCACAGTAAGACATACCATTTGTTAAGTACCACTTACTAGGAACACATTGCTGATAGCTGAACTGTTCCTGACTGAACGAATGGATTTATGCTGGCATAAACAGTAATAACAGGGCAAACCCGAACTAAAAATTTGTTTTCAGGTTTACTCTGTTCTATATCTGATCTCTGCACTTAATAAGAAGTCTTATCATACCGCCACACTGGTACCCATCTAAGCTCTACCACCCGGTGGTGCAAGGGAACTCTGGAAAGATACTCGTGATCTCTTCTTCTGCTTCTCCTGGAATATCAAATATTTCCATTCCTCCAGTAGCTATTATGAGAACCCACTTTAAAGATAAAGAGATAAGACGGAGTGTATTTGCTCAGAAAACAAAGTTTTTCTCACCCACAGTGATTAAAAAATAAGTTTAACATACATTTTGCTAAGTACTTAGCCAAAATACACTACCAATAGCAGCCAGCACAGAATTGTTGCTGCTCCTGCCTCCTTATTTTTTTTTCTCTCCACGAAAAGCAGCTGAAGTGTGAAAAGTAATGCTTTTGTGCCAGCATCCTCAGCTGTAGAAAACAACAGATTTGCAAACCAAAGATTGAGCTTTCATGTCCAAGGCCACTGCTCTGCAAGGTTCGTATGCTTCTCTGTATTTCAGTATCGGGACTCATGAAACGGCAGCACATCGCTTTTTCTTTCCACTGCAGCTCTATCAACTTACGCCATCCTTCTCCAAGGCAGGCACAAGCCACCCTACTTGCTACTCTTACGCTGCAGGGTAAGGTACTTCCTTAATTCACTTCAGACTGTTGCCATGCTGACACATCCCGTCTACCTGGCCACTTGATTCCCATATAAGACTGCCAAAAAGTAAGAGAAAGGACCTCGGTGAGAATAGGTGCAGTGAGGTGAATGAGACCACCCTCGCAGACACAGAATTGTCCTTTCTATGCACCACTAGCCTTAACACTGCAACACCTCAAACAGCACGAAGATGTCAAAGAGCTACTAACAACGACAAGTAACAAGGAGAACAAAGAAATATAAACGAAAGGACAGTCAACACCTCTGTGGGTCTTCTCATAAAAAAAAAAAATCAGCTTTCAGTTTGACACAACTGCCAGTAGTTTGATAAGTTTGGTATGGGGGCAATCAGAAAATATGGAAAGACTAATGACTAATTAAAAAAAAAACCCAAACATGAGTACAACCTCCACATCAAGCACGCACCATGGGAAAGATAACCAGACAAAAAAAAACCCCTAAAGATAATTGCAGTTGAGGAATGCTAAATAATTATAATACCTTATTATTCTTGTAACACCACAATAAGGAACAAGAGCAGATAAGCAGAGAATACAAACTGAACATGCCCCCAGTTCAGTTCAAAACAGAGTTGAGGGGAACGTTTAGCTTTCCTTTTATATTACTTTGATCATTTTTCGAAGCAGAGACAGAACAGAGATAAGGTTGCTGGGAAAACCAGTTGACAGAAGATTGAAATCAAGCTGTTACTTTAATGATACTGGTGTGTTACTGTACTCTACTTGCACAGACCTCTCTTCAAATATAACTATAGATACATTTCATAGCCAGAAAGGTTCTTTGTAAGGGCTTGACAAAGCATGAAGTATGCCAAAGAGCATTTTCAGAGCAGAAGAGCTGTTTGTAGAATTCGTACAAACAAAATAACAGGAGCTACAAGTTTCAAACAAGCCAGGAGTGCAGATAATTTACAGTATGGTCACTGAGAAATGAAACAGCTCCCTGGATCTCGGTTTGGTAGAACAGCTACAACAGTGTCTCTGAAATGCTATTAACCACTTTAAATTCTTTGTCCTGAGAAGCCTCACACACCACTAGAAGCACCAATGTGGTAACTTTTAACAGAGATGAAGTCTTTCACAGACAAGACTCTACTAGGTGGGTATGGCCCCCTTGTCAAAAAAAACAACAAAAAATCCACCCTGACAATTGTCTACCCAGACAAATGCCAGCATTACAATCTTAAGATATTTATACAGCTTTTTTGTTAGTATCAGAAAAGCTGACAACCATGATTGCTTCCCATTAGAAACTTCAGAAGTGTCTTCGTATGATGTCTAGAACCAAAAGTTTCTAAATTTGATTAGACCTGAAGAGCTAACTCTGAATACAAGACATGAGCTTGACTTATTTCATAAGCCCATGTATTTAAATGGAGACAAAGAAATTGGAAATACTACAAAAGGCAATCAGTTTAACATCCTATCAATCAGCTGAACACGGAACCCTCCTCACTGAGGCTATCAATTAGAACAATTGCTTCAGTGGGCAAAATGGAAGCCATTCTTTCTTCTCCCTGGTATTAAACGATACACATATTCTAGCGAGTAATCTCTTTTGTCCAACCTTTTCTTCCAGGTGAAGAGACTCTAGCAGTTTTAAGCCATTGCAAAAGTTTGAGGGTTACACAACGCCACGTGGACCATTTCTGCACAAGACAATTTCAGATTCAAGTTCACTCTTACCGTTTCTAACAGATCAGTTCCTTCTGGGCAGGGATTATCCTCAGCAGGACACGTAGGAATCTGAGCCAGAAAGCAATGGCACATGTTCTGTATGCATCCTTTTCCTACAGTGGTCTGAAAGCAGATACTTCAGGCATAGTCAGTAGGTTTGCATTCTTCGTGCCTGCTATAGTGCTGCTGTCTGCATTTCCTAGCTCAGTTGTAGTTATACAGCTAATTTCTTTCTTACACCCTCATACCACAGGCATGCCAAGATCCAGAGAGAGTGGAAGTCAATGGCTTCGTAAAAGTTGTAAATGTAAAATTCCTTTAAAACTTTAAGAATTACATGTACTGAAAGATTTGTTTCACTAGGAGTTTACATTCAAGTCAAACTTCCAGTGTTAAACTAACCTGAAATAAAACAGCAGTATTACCACCTAGTAATGCTTTACCAGAAATTCTTGGGCATTGGTGGCAACTCGGAAAAACAGGACGAAGCTTTCAGTGCAGAAGCTGGGTTCTATTTTTAACCACCACAAGTCAAGGAAGTTTGACTGCAAACACCTTTAATATGAATACAAAATTCACATAGGATATACATTCTGGGGAACGTAAATGAACTATCGCAAGAGATTCTGACAGAACAAAAACATAAAGAAGGCTCTGTCAGGCCAAGAATTTAATGAGGAATGATTAAAAAGTTTGATTTACAGTTACATTACAGTTGTGTTAAGCACTGAAAACTTTAAGAACGTCAGCTGAAAGGCATTTGAACGTACAGTACATAAATCATACAATCCACATCGTTGTAAATAACATATTCCAAGTATTTCGTTTTACTTAATAGAACACAAAGCAACATAACATGTGCAAATGAGGACTCCAATATATTGAATTTAAAATGTCTATGATAAAACTGACATAGAACTTTACATTTAAGGACTACATGATTGATGGAGAAATTTAAAAAGTATCCTCCCTGTTACTCACATTACCGAAGTATGCTTTTCAATTAAATAGAAAAATCATACTGGCCTGATTTCCTTTCTCAAAACCATACCTGTCCATGAAGGTTAACTAAAGCTTTAACTTGCTCTAAGTGTAAAATGAAACAGCATTTACACAGTCTCCTTCCCCTTGTCGGGGACTGACAAACCATTATGTGAAAGGGTTCTTGGATTATGTACACTGGTGGAAACTATTATCTTATAAAAAGGCACATACCTGTGATTTAAGGCTAGTACGGTATTTGTTTCATAGAGAAAGTAAAATTTAAAATGAAATTAGTACATTGCATGGTTGGCCTCATTCAGCAAACCACTTGGTGCAAAGCAAAAATGTGTGCTTAGAAGCCTCAGACTGACAGTGATTCTCGCTTTAGTGTTTTTCTTTTTTTTTTTTTTTTGAACCTATGATGGAAAGATACATCTTTTAAAAAGGCATTTGCTGCAATTCCACTAGTCCGTGAGCCATCTGCTACTGTTGCCTTACATGCAGATAACGCATATAGGCCTTATATTATTAATCTGCAAAATATTCTTTTAACTCTCTCCTTTTTAAAAGTCATACGAAAATTACCAAAGATGTTTTCTATATTCATCTATAAAATACCAGATGTTGGTAAAAATCATGTAAACCTCCATTTGGAAATATTTTGACTAGCCACCAAAATGACCAGAAATCACAAACATCATTTGTCAGTGCAAATCTATAATAGTTTTCTTTCCCCTCCCTCCCTCCCTCCCCCCCCATCCCAGTTACGGAAATAACCACCAACCTTCATGTACAAAACGAGTGCTCTGTATATTTGAAATGACAGAAATTATGTTTGGTTACCTTAAAGTCACCCGCTTTCCCACCAAATTCAGTTTTACAGTTATAAAAAGGGCGGAAAAATTAAAGCTGTCTGTGCAAGAATCACTACAACAGTCCTTGAACCCCAACCTTTAATTATCATCAGATTTAAAGATTTTAGGTTAACATTGGATCCTCTTCTCTGATCCGATTACTGTTCTTCAAGCCAGGATGGGGCATCTGCTCCAGGAGTTTTCAATTTGATGTGGAACTGTTTAAGTGTCTGTTCAAGCTGCTTTTGATTCCCAGCGAAGTATGCCGCAATGGCATTGTGGAACAGAACAAGCTGATTGTGCAATACCTTAACCTGCAGGCAAGGACAGAGATAGGTTAAGAGGCGGAGGCAGGTGTTAACAATGTCACCAGCCAGTTGGAAAAAAATAGGTGTATTTGAGATGCTCAGACTTCATACAAATTTAATAAAAATTTAAGAACACATATACCAAATGCAAACGCAAAATTCTTTAACATTAAAGGGATTTAGAGTTTTCATAAAGTATATTTAACAGTCAATACCAACTCAGTATGCATGGATCAAAAGCAATTCACTAAACAGCATAATGTTACCAAATAGCAAATACGTGGTTACAAGTACTTGATTCCTTGAAATTAGATGCCAAACCTCCGCTGAAGATACCTACCTGCAGGCCAAACGGACTTCCCTGAGACAGTACATGACAAATGCATTATCTAAGTATACAGTTCATTTATTTGCCCCCCTTGCAGAGAGTTGCTGTTTTCCAGCTCACATATACCCAAGTCAAATGAAACTGATGTTCTTTTCCCAGCAATATTTCTTGCCCATCTCCTGTAACACAGGATTATTCACAGCACTCAGTCAATATCTTGACTATAACATTTGTACACAGTAGTCATGAAACACACAGGCCAGAGCAGTAATCAAAACTTGGGGAGAAAAGCACAATAGCAGTTGGAGGGTATTGCTATTTTTCTCTTCCAGTCTAGTCTAAGATGACAAGCTACAGCACTGATGAAGTCACAGTTAAACAAAGGAAACATTTTCATCCTGGCACACCAGTAAACCTGAAGTTGTGAATGATGAACAGCAGTATGCTGGAAAAGGTATCTGCTGAGTTCTTCCTGCAGCCAAAACCTGTTCTTTTTATTCTTGAGCGTACTCTCAGCCCAGCACAACCTTACTCTTGTGTCACAGCCTGGACATTTGGCTAACATGCTTTTCTGAAATGCATGCGAATCCATACAGAAATACTTTATTGCCTTCATTTAAGAAAGCATCTCAAATTAAAAAAATCAACATGTATTAGATGTGCTATTACACTAGAAGAGCGTAACATTTACACTATTACACACAAATGTAATAATATAAATTTACAATAAAACACTTTGAGAAACAAAGGGCTGAGCACATGTACACACAGGTGTATATAAAAGTTTCATATACAACAATTTTTTTCTACTGATCAGTCTCACTTTGCTAATTAAGCTGTGCCCATAAACTGAGGACTATACAGACCTTAGTATCCTGCTGATATGTTTTAACCCCAGCCTGCAACTAGAACCAGGCAGCTGCTTGCTCACTTCTCCACCTCCCCAGCGGGGAAGAGAAGAATCAGAAAAATAAGGACAACTTGTGGGTTGAGATAAAGACAGTTTAATAAATGAAGCAAAACAAGGAATTCACTCCCATCAGCAGGCAGGTGTTCAGCCATCTCCAGGAAAGCAGNGCTAATTAAGCTGTGCCCATAAACTGAGGACTATACAGACCTTAGTATCCTGCTGATATGTTTTAACCCCAGCCTGCAACTAGAACCAGGCAGCTGCTTGCTCACTTCTCCACCTCCCCAGCGGGGAAGAGAAGAATCAGAAAAATAAGGACAACTTGTGGGTTGAGATAAAGACAGTTTAATAAATGAAGCAAAACAAGGAATTCACTCCCATCAGCAGGCAGGTGTTCAGCCATCTCCAGGAAAGCAGGGCTCCATCACGTGTAACCGTTATTTTGGAAGACAAATGCCACCACTGCAAATGTTCCCCTGCCCCTTCCTCCTCCTCCCCCCAGCTTTATATTCTGAGCATGGCGTCACATAGCGTGGAATATCGCTTTGGTGAGCTGGGGTCAGCTGTCCTGGCTGTGTCTCCTCCCAGCTCTCTGTGCACTCCCAGCCTACTCGCTTGCGGGGCGGTATGAGGAGCTGAAGAGGCCTCGATTGAGCAGCAACAGCTACAAACACCAGCGCGCTGTCAACGCTGTTCTCATCCCAAATCCAAAACACAGCACTACACCAGCTGCCAGCAAGAAAGTCAACTCCATCCCAGCCAAAATCATGGCACCTACTTAAGTGATAAACTCTCTTTGGTGATGCAAATTTTGGTCTAAGCTGCTCTAACAATTTGAAAACTGGTATTCCTGTGGTTTCTCCCCTAATAATTCAGGCCAATTTAAACTTAATACATGTGAAATAGGCTTTTTGCCTCATTAACACTGTAAAATGGAAGGTTCTTCCATCAAAAGGCTCTCCAAAAGGAACAGGAGCAGCAGGTATGGTTAGAAAGGAGTCTGCAGTGCACATCATATCTTGGGACAATGCTTTTTTCCATTTGCAATAGAAGACTTCACTAAATTCATGAGGGAGACGTACTATTTAGATGATGGAGCATATAGCTAACTACGCCTATTCAACAAACTTAACAGTTCAGCTTTTCAGAGTCATGAAAGATGGTCTCTTCCAGTTTGTGTGGGAATAGAAGTATATAAATACACATATATTTTTGTATCTATACAAATCTGTATTTTCATCCCAAAAGTATTAAGTCATACAAGTGGAAAACGCCACAACATCAAGAGTTTGCTTTTAAAAGTCAAGAGCAAAAAAATTTAGCCACCCCAGGTTTTTTTCTTGAGCAGATTCTTTCATCATTGACTTGCAAAGGTTGCTAGCACATTATTAAAATGCTACAAGAGTTGTATTCTAACTCTTTATAGGAACTCACATAAAATATGGGTAATTAATCCACCCTCCCAGCCTAAGTTAATCAATTTGAGGACAGATTTGATACTTTGTTAGGGTACTTAACACAAAGCTTTTGTGAACTGCCCTGAAGTCTTCTGCTAATTTTATAAATTCAGTTAGGCCTAGGTTTAAGTTTGTGTACACAGAGAGGCCAGAATTGACGATGTAGAGGCAGATGATTTGGACTAAAAAATATGATTTGTTTTGGTGGGGTTTTTTGAACTACCAGAGCTACCTCACTGTATGAGGTTCTATCCCTAAGCCAGAGTTACCTCATTGTGATGTAAATTTTATGATTGTTATCAAACTGGTTGCAGAGGTTCAAGTTAATACAACTTCTGCTCTCCTCCTTCAGAAACTGATTGCTAAATGAATCCCAAAAGTGACAGTGGGATCTTCTTATCCATAGCTTCATTCAGCTAACTTTAAATTTCTCGAAAAATGAAACTGTCTGATACTATATAAAGAAGCTGTACTGTAAGCTCTACTACAAAGCAGCAGCCAGCTAAGGGAAGAGAAAAAGCTGTAACATCTCAAATCACCTGATGTCCACTGCAAAACCAGCTGCAGTCACAGCTAAGAACTGGACAACAAGTATTCACTTAAAGCCAAGTGCAAAGCTAACCGTTTTTTGCATGAAAGAATCTCAGCCTTGCCCATTCCCATATCCAGCCATTGATTCTTACTTCCACACTATGTTTCACCTTAGCCCTCTGTTGGCAAAACATTCGTGCAGTTATGTAGTCAGTTGGATCAGGGAACAGATCTAGATTAAAACTAACCAGACAACAACATATTTGCTTTAACCTGGATTAGATCCCCAATCTGATTCTCTGCACAGCTGCAAAAACACTTTTGTAAGCACAACAGAGAAGGCAATGTGGGGGAAGGGGGATAGAGGATGAAGGGACCATCTTTTTCTCCACACACANCTTTTTTCCCCCCCCCCCCCCCCCCCCCCCCCAAAGCCTTGAAGTGACTGGCAGAATACAGCACTAAAGGCCAACTCTTCAGCACTAACCTGTAGCACCTATTCCAGTTAAGGAGCATTTCGAGATTCACCTTTCAATCAAAGAATGTTAATGGTATGCTGCTAAAATACAGGTTCCAGTGTATGACTAGCATGTCTGCCAAAAAGCCATCACATTTTACAGTTGAACATAATTTAAAATCATTGTTCCTTGTTAATTAACTACATACACCTATTTGTTCCTAATTATGAGCAGAGTAAGCACTCCTTAACAGACTTGTCAAGCTTAAGTCTCAAAACAAAACTGAACTTTGTGTATAAGCACAAAAAAAATGGGCATACCCTAAACAGAAGCTTGAGTTTCATATATAGAAGATACTGTAGGTTGGATTTAAGTTGTCCCATTTCCTCTGGATGCTCTTAACGTTTCCCACACCACATCATGGTCTCTAAGTTGGAGACACACGGATTTGACCAATAGACCACTCAGCGGATAAGGAACTGGCTGAATGGTCACACTCAAAGAGTTGCGGTCAATGGCTCAACGTCCAAGTGGTGAGCAGCAGTGAGTGGTGTTCCTCAGGGGTCAGTACTATTTAACATCTTAATCGGCAACACGGACATTGGGACTGAGTGCATTGTCCGCAAGTTTGCCAAAGACACCAAGCTGTGTGAAGCAGCTGACACACTGGAGGGAAGGGATGCCATCCAGAGGGACCTGATCAGGCTTGAGAGGTGGGCCCACGCCAACCTCATGAAGTTCAACAAGGCCAAGTGCAAGGTCCTGCAAGTGGGTTGCAGCATTCCCAAGCACAAATACAGGCTGGACAGAGAATGGATCAAGAGCAGCCCTGAGGAGAGGGACTTAGGGGTGCTGGTGGATGAGAAGCTCAACGTGAGACAGCAATGTGCACCTGCAGCCCAGAAGGCCAACCGTATCCCAGGCTGCATCAAAAGAAGTGTGGCCAGCAGGTCGAGGGAGGTGATTCAGCCCTTCTACTCCACTCTGGTGAGACCCCACCTGGAATACTGTGTCCACCTCTGGAATCCCCAACAAAAGGAGGACATGGACCTATTGGAGTGCGTCCAGAGGAGGGCCATGAAGACGATCAGAGGGCTGGAGCACCTCTGCTACGACGACAGGCTGAGAGACTTGGGGTTGTTCAGCCTGGAGAAGAGAAGATTCCAAGGAGACCTTATAGCAGCCTTCCAGCATCTGAAAGGGGCCTAAAAGAAAGCCGGAGAGGGACTTTTTACAGGGGCATGTAGTGATAGCATGAGGGGTGATGGCTTCAAACTGGAAGAGGGGAGATTTAGATTAGATCTCAGGAATAAATTTTTCATTGAGGGTGGTGAGGTGCTGGAACAGGTTGCCCAGGGAAACTGTGGATGCCCCATCCCTGGAAGTGTTCAAGGCCAGGTTGGATGGGGCTTTGAGCAACCTGGTCTAGTGGGAGGTGTCCCTGCCCATGGCAGGGGGGTTGCAACTAGATGATCTTTAAGGTCCCTTCCAACCTAAACCATTCTACAATTCATTTCTTTTTAAATATTGTCCTCTTCCCCCAGCCTCCCTCTGGACACCATATTTTCCATGGCACAATAAGCACAGCCATTACATCCTCCTCATTCAGATTGTTTCAGACATCTCAATGACCAAAAAGACTAGCCCCATTCTAATGTTTCTGTCAGCTTGTACCTTCTCACAACTACCGTATCCCTCCAAGCTATCTTTATTTGAAGTTATTTGATTTAAAGTTATATCATCTGGGTTTCCATTAGGCTGTACATTGCTTTCATTTGTAGAAACAAGCATTTAAACATCTAACTCCTGAAGAACAACTCACAGAAGTGCATTCAATTTCTTTCTTTACACAGAAAGATTTGACATTTCTCAAGTGTACACATGAAAAACAGTCTTTCCTTTCTCAAAAGACAAGGCCTTTTCAAAAATTTTTCAGTGGCAGAAATCTTTAAGCTAAGAACAGGCCACCATCCGTATTAAAAAAAAATAATTATAAGATACAAACTTTGCAGCTATTCTTATACTTGCCACCAAATGCCACAAACTTCTACAGAACTCTGCCAGCTGAGAACAGCACCAATATAACTTTGCATCAACATGAAAAAAAAAAATCAGTTCTAACTGCAAGATCAAATGCTATCATGAAAATGAATAGAAATCTTGCATATCTTCATTTTTCAGACAGAAACTTGCAATCCCAGCTTTACTGTAATTCAGTTCTCTGAACCTTTGGGGCTTTAAATTGAAATATTAATATATGAACCAAGGAGAACAGGCACAAAAAACCTGCAACTACATTATGCCTTTTTTTCCCCCTAAACGTAGGACCAGCCAGATTATGGCTGTTTGGTGACATTTGCAGGAACACAGACCAACCAGAGCCCACCAGCCAGTTAAATTGGCTTTATAGTTCCTTTGCAGTGACAGCTTGAATCATCTCCCGGTTTTCCCTGCTCTCCTCATATGTCATGCTTAACCAAATACGGGAAAAATCTTTTGAGTGGGAACATAACTGAGTGCATCTAGTGGAGGTACACTTACAAAATAACATGTAGGATTCTGTTTTGACATTAATTTGTCAGACAAAAAACACAGAATTTATTGGTTTTAAGTGTTTAATATTGGTTAGACTGTAAAAACGTATTTATTGGGAGATAATAATGAACTGCTTTATCTAATCTAAAATTAAACCCTAAATTGCTTAATTGCTTTGCTACAGCGAGGTTTGATTACACAATTCTGTTTTCAACACAGAAGTGATTACAACTAAGCTTGCGACTACACTGTACTACAACCTGTATCAATATACACAAGACTCAGCCTAAGGTTTACAATTTACAACAGAAAAGTTACATGGCCATTTTGTTACTTAAGAAGCCTTCTCTAATTAGACTCAGAACAAATATTAATCCACATGTGGATTCAGCACCATGATAATACCTATTAATAAAGTTGATGATTAGAGATTTGCATGTTCTAGTACTCTGCGACATGAGCCTGGCGAGGCCATGCCTTGATAGAGTTGCTCAAATACAAATCCTCATTTGCCTTATATGCAATAAGCCTGCAACAGAACAGGCTTTCTAAAACAGGCTACAAAAAGGCCCTTTATGAGAGACTGAGTAAAACCAGTATTTTGTCCCTCTGGTCTTCCTTTATTTTGATTTCCCATTCTATTAAATGGGCATCAACATCATCCTGGGGACAGACACGTAAAACTGCAAGTTCCTGGTACTAAGGATATAGTATCAGGATAACTAGTAGAATTCCCTTCCCAGGACTACTGTAACAACTTAACAATATCAAAATTGCCCTCCCACTTGGGAGTGGAATCACATAAGGTCTTTAGTTTAAGCCATCTCCTAAACACATCTCCTACTGCGCCCACAGGTGAAGCCGCTGTGTTACAGACACACTCATACAGCTGTACCTATTATGCTCTTCCTCCTTTTTTCCTTCTCCTTCATGTTAGGCACATACTGTATTCACAGATGTTTCAATTATGACGGTTCATAGCAATTGTAATCATGTACCTTTGGAAAAAGTAGACCATCTGAGATTATTAAATCTAATTGAAATTAAAATCTAGTTCCTATACTTACTGATCTCATACTTACTGAGTTAATAATCCTTTAAAATATGAAAAGTAATTGACTCAAGAGCAGTCACATACACTTTGTATGCAGCTAAAAATTAAAAGTGATGTTTATAATGGTTATACAGTCATCAGGCATATCAATTGTGCATTCCAATTTCTTAATACTAGCTGCAGGACAGGTATGAGGTCTAACAGGAGCTTCCCTCCATTGACATTAATTAGGAAAAAAAAAAAGAATGGTTGACACCACAAAAAGGAATAAAGATGCCAGATTGGTAAGAATATAATCTCTCAGATAACCACTGCCTCCCACTACACCCTAGGAAGTATTCTGGGCAATAGAAGAACAAAAACTATCAGACACAAATGAAAGTTGGGAAAAAAAAAGCGCTCCTGAAACAAAATTTTAGGATTAAAATCACATATTGTTTAATTAGGATTAAAATCACATATATTATCCTATACAATAAATAGAAAACACCAAAATAAAGCTTACCTGATGAGTAAAGCTCTTAGCAGATAATTGTATTTAAGCCAATATATGATGGTAAAAGAAGTCCTTTCTATGTCTTTTGGGAACAAAATTACATACACCCTTTAGTAAGTATTTTGACATCTCTAGTGTCAAAACTGAGACATGTCAACCAGTGATAAAAAGGCTTAAGCGTGTCCAAGTGTCCTCTGTATGAATTTAAAGGAAAAGGCCGGAAGGAAAAAACAATCTCTTTCAAAAACAAAATTTGTAGGCTGTGACTGCTAACAGGATGCTTGATCTAATTCAAGACTGTCACTGGGAAGACAACTTTATTAATGTTCCATAAATTATCAATTTTTAAAAAAATATGGATTTTTTTGGGTACACAATGGAAATAAAATGCTTTCACTCTGAAGCTTTCCTATCTGTGTAAACAAATTGATCAGGCTGCTACATAGTCAATGCAAACTAAGAGGAAGCAGGGCAAGTGCTATTTTCAACCTATTTGAACCTAAGCATCAGAATTCCTGTACAGATAGGAGCTGGAAGGATCAAACAATTTCAACAGAAGTACATTATATTAGTAGCAAACAACTTATAAGATGAAAACAAAGCAGAATGGGGAGGAGACACCTTCAGTAGACCCATTTTTAATCTAGCATAGTTTTACAAGTTGGCTCTTATGAGAATTTTCTAATTTAAGAATAAGTATCAGCATTTAGATTAGACTTCAGCCTGTTCAAGAAAATTAATTTCAGTATGGATTTTTTCCATTTGAAAGTTAATGGGTTACAAGTTCAGCAAGAATATGAAATCAAAGTCAGGGCAATACCAGTTTTTAATCATCTGATGATCTGGTTCATTAGCTCTCAAGAGCTATGTGATTCCAGACCCCTGGTCCTAATGCAAATGCCTACATGAAGTAACAGTGCTCAGGAACTACATTTTTAGCATGTTGTTTTGGAAACAAAAGGTTTGTTTATTTTCTCCACTTTTTTCTTCTCAAACGTTGATGGTTCACGTTTCTTCCCTGTCTTCCCCATCTTTATTTTAAGCAGCTGATGCAACTGCATATGGGATAATATATTCAAGAATTCAGGATAATAATCAGTTTTAATTGGTTTAGCTTGTCCCCATGATTTTTCCTTAAAAGCTTCCTCCTTCCACGCAAGGAGCCTGGTTTGCTACTGTTGTCATTTGGGGCCACTCCTGTATTCTCTGACAGGCATTTGTTGCCTACATTCAGATCTTTAAAATAAATGAATTAACATATACTGAAAACATTAATCCACTGCTAGACATGGACAAACTGACAAACTACTATCTTTTATGTAACTTTTGATCGTATCTTCCTCCCTCTGAAGACAGGAAATATAATCATAGAAGATTGTAACCATTTAATTTACTATGAGTGTGAACAAAAATCAGATCTTGAAAGACCATTGTTTTTACATCTAATTAAAAACAATTTAGAAGGACTTGCTTGTCAAAAAAGTACAGCTTAAGAGTGTGTTCTGTATGGCAATTCTATTTTTGTCTGGTAGACAGAATAAAAGGGGTAAGAATCCCATCATTAAGAGGGTATAGATGAAATTGTATGGTTGGAATAAACACATATGGGGAAAAGCCCTTCAAACCAACAGTTCAAGAGCCCTGTTCAGAATTATGAAACTCTAAGGCCATTAGAGTTGTATTTCTTGGTTCAAGTTATTAAAGAAAGCTTAATTTTGAAGAAGCCTCTTCACAGTTCTCCAACTTCCTTTGTGCATACCCTCCATGACAGTATTGTCAAACACAAGTTTTACTTTGAATCTTAAATCAGTAGTTATATGACTCATTTAACCATTAAATGCAATAAATTGGAAAAATAATGGCTTTCCAAACTTGAAACCTCCCATATCGACAAGAAACTTACTGCCATAATATTTGCCATTTGTAGCTGGAGCAGCTTGAAAAGGAACTTTTGAGGTTGCCTGCTCTAAATGTCTGTCCTCCAGTGATACAGCAAGAACTCAAAAAATTCAACTTATTTTCTTTACTCACTCTACTTTTAAATTAAGATATATTTTAAGATCTAGTAACTAAAGTATTTCTAGGAAAGCAGAAACTTACAGGACAAAACTCCTAAACACAACACCAGAAGTTGTAGCTTACCTTATTTTCTTCCAAAAATTTCAATTTGATAGATACATCATTACGCATTTTGTCGTATTTCTCTTTATGCACTTGAAACAGTTGTTGTGATTGCTCAATCTTTGGCAGAGTGTTTGCATCACGAGGGCCAAGATTCAGCTCTTCTAGGTCTGTTCGATAGGCATCATATTCAATCCTGAGAAGAAAGAGAAGGAGGAAAAAAGTCTAAAGGCAAAGTGTCTCAAAATAGACCTCACATATAGGGCCAAATACAATAGAAGATGAACAAGACAGTCAAGTACAGAAAAATTAAAAAACTCTGGCAAGTTTTTTTTCCCCTCCTCCTATTCATCAAGCAAAACCACCCTTAAGTACACCGTATAAAGCTGCCTCAATAAGTACCCTCCCTCTCCTGTTCCTGTCTCAGCCACATGTTCCCAACCCTCTGTTTCGTGCTGGCTTCAGTGGTCAGAGCCTTTCCTGGGATATTTCAGCTTATTAACCTACATAAAGACATGAATTTTTTTTCAGGTTATGCTTCTATTGTTGAATCAGTTCAGTGAAGAGTTTGTGTTAAGAGCAAGAAAAGCACCACGAGCAGGATATCTCCTTTAAGCAGACGTTTGAGCAACAGTTCACTTCTATCAAACTCCGTTGCAAGGCTTTTTCAGCATGCTCTAGGCTTCTCTATGCATTAATTGGAACAGTTTTACAGTTCTTCCACAAATAGTTTTGTGAGAACTTGTCTGTCCTATGGATAAACAGGCTGCAAAAAGATGATGCATTATTTATTCTCTGCTAAGGGACTATCTTATTTTCCTAGGGAAGTCAGACTCTCTAGATGAATACCACCACTGAAGGACAAAAGGGAAAAGAAAAACAGAAGGTTAAGGCTAACAGCTGGGTAAGTATTTAAGCTAACTCTGCAGCAAAAATATATATCCTGCTTCTAGATAAGACAGATGAGAAGTATTTTCAATTTACTCTTGTTCTCTCCAAATCACCAGTCAATACTAGTAGCAAAAACAGAATTTATGTTACAGTATAGGCTCTTGCCGGCAGGTATCTGACAACAATTTAATTGAACCAGCTAGTCTTCATATAACACTATTTATTAAAAAAGTGATAAGCCTCCCCAATATCTTTTTGTATTAGACTGCACTATATTACATGAACAGACATGAACCAGTCATACCTTCTTACTTGTTTTAATGGAACAAATCAAAATGTCTTAAAATTATTTTTAATACTGAAGTAAGTTTGAATATTCAGTTTTGTCTTCAAAAGCATTCTTAGTTTTTGGTTGTTGGTTCCCCTCTCCCCCCCCCCAAGAAAGTTCATTTAAGTAAAGCTTTCTATTCATCAACATGTAATAATTGTAAGTGGGAAAAGCACCTATGGAATGTTAGTAGTTTAAAGATTGTATCACTAAATTAATTTGCTTTCCAGTGTTACATACAAGTCTACGGAACATTGGATCCTTGCCAGATAAACTATTTTTATATTTAAAAACATTATTGCAAGTGGATGAGACAAATGTAGTAACAACCTCTAACTTTCTTCTTCCTCCTCTTACACAAGATGTGCTCCTTTGTTCACAACCATCTAGCACTTGACCAGGTAAAACAACAGAGAATCGCCAAAAATCACTCCAGGGTCATGGGCAGACCTGCCCAAAGCCTCACTCTTCCTTCCACACCTCCTCGTAGTTTTCAAATAATGGAACCTAGCCTATCAGCATGTGATAGATGCTAATTTTAATGGAACAAAACCAACCTATTCCTCGCTTTTCAAATATACTCTCCGAAACACACGTTTCTAAAACTGGGGAGATAAAACCCAATCATTATAAACGCAACTTTTCAGTTGGTGGTATAACTGCTCCAAAATAAACGGTATCATTTTCTGAAGTAAAAGTAATTATAATATTCACAATATTCTTTCCGATTCTCATTGCCACTAAAATTCAGACTTTATTTAAATGATTTATGACTTAATCCCAAAAAGGAAATGAACCAGTGCAGAGCTGATAGAAGAGGGGAACAGATGAATGCTGAAGTGCAACTGGGGACAGGGAAGAGACACAGAAATATATGTGACTTGCTTTCACATTGCAAGATGATAGACTGGCTATTTAAGTGAAGAACCTTTGTAATTCATTTGCCTTATTAAAATGGCAAAATACTTGATGTCTTTAAAGAACAGAAGGGGAAAGTAATGAAGGCATTTCAGGAGAGAAGAGCTGTATTGAAAATGACTGGCAAGAACAATCTTAGCAGATGTATTTTATACAAATTTTCAAGGGATATCTGGAAAATGTGTGAATATTTTTTTTTTAATACTTTAACATAGAAAAAAAAGCAATACTTTAAATTCAGATTAATTCTGCCTTTCATACCTTTTGAAAGTTTACCTAAATACCAAACCAGTAAGCTACTATTTTGCTTATAAATAAAGAACAATGAAAAAAAATGGGGGAAAGAACTTCAAAACTCAAGCAGTTTGCAATTTTTGATCTAAAAAAATTACAAAGAATAACCTGCATAAATTACAGCCTTTGGCAAATTAGAAGAAACACTCTTTATCCTATTAAGTGAAAGAAAGTCAGAATGGAACCAAGCATCAGAAAGGACCACAAACCCAGACCTGACAGGAGAAGAGAACCTGGCTTTAGAGAACTATGCCATATCCCAAAGCAACCTTTTCCAGCACAGGAAATCCATTATCTACTGCTAGATATTACTCGCTCATTAAGAAATTTCTTTATTTTCCGCTTTCTGACCAAGCCTGCAACATCTGCATAAAAACTGACGTGTGAATTACACATCGTGCATTAACAGAAGCACGGATTACATGTTTTTCAGTCAAAGAAATTATTTCACCTGTTCCAATGTACCTAAATGAAATGGTTAATCTTGCACTGCCACACTGCTTAGAAAGCCACCTTAATCTAGCAGACAGAAATAAATACAGACATAACCAATAAAACTAAGTCTACAACAGAACATTTACAAAACATTTGAAGATATGTGCAATAAGGCAGTTAACTGTAAATCCTAATTACATGAGAGTTGTGTACAAGGTTTTTATCTGACTGGTTAGTCACTCAAATACAAGGACTAAACTGATACAAAGCCTGTTTCCTGAAAATTAGTTTGTAATGAAAATAGCTACACATAGAATAGCTACCTGGCACTTTCATACTGTTTCACAGTCAATAGTGTATCCTCAATTGTTTTATTCACCAGTGTATTCACACTGGCAATAAAAAAGTTAATAGCCCCAAGAAGAGTTTCTCCATTTTTAGCTAGAAGTTTCTGCGTATCTGCATTGTAGCCAAACTCCTCCTATAAAGAAAAAGCAGAGAAAACAAAACTGTAGATCATTTAAAAATCATACCATTCATCAGCAACTGTATAAAAAAAAATACAGACATATGGAAGTTCTGTCACTTCTGTTTGGGTATAGTTATCATTAAACAGATACGATTTCAGTATCATACTCAATTCACAGTTTTCATGAAATCTCTCTAACATCAGTAAAACATTTTACAACTTACAATTATTACACGTTAAATCCTACTTTATAATGTGATTTTTCTGCACTCAGAAGTCTTGAATATTACTTAAAAGTAAGTGCTAATGTAATCTTTACATTGTCATTCAGCATGGTTTTAATCCAGCATCTCTCATGTGGTTGCCTACGTAATGCTTTAATACCAACAGACTCCACTACATTAAATACAGTAATATAACTAGATGCACAAGGGCACACAGCATTAATTAGCTATTAAGTTTTATTCTTGCATTCTGCAAAAGAGTACTGCAAAAAAAAAAGCCTCCAACAGTTATCACCATTTAATAGGCTGTAAATAACTGAAGAGCAGAATACTATAATGGATAACAAATAAAAATGATAATGCAGCTGAGCCATAAATTTTAAAGGGACAACAGCAAAATTATTTCCAAGGCATTTCAGTCACATTTGGATGTATGTTTGCTCATGTCTTTGTTAACAGCACTGTAAGCCCTGACCAAGGCTGCAAAGACTTTCCTAACGCATGGATGCCAAACAAGTCCAATTATTATATTTATGTCATCCATTCGGCATCTTCATATTCTGCAGATGGGAGTTCTCACAAAAGACTACAATCTCTGGTTGTAATGGCTGTAAAACACACTAGGTTCATATTTGGAACTTGGTCTTTTTAGGCTTGCACACTGCCAACAACTGACTCAGAACACTGTATTCTCCCGATTTCCTTTCATCTGTCTGGAACACAAACACCAGAGCCAAATGATATTTCATGCTAATGACTTCATGAGGGTAAGGGTAATGGGAAACGGTAAGGAAAGAAGCCTCTAGAAAAGAAGTGCAGTGGAAGTGAGCAATTTCAGGGAGACGAAAAAAGGAAGAGAACCTAGGGCAAGCTTTCATGAGCTAAACCCTCTAAACACCACTAAAGATCTGTCACCTTTGCTTTGGACAGCTGCTTGCGTGGCAAAAGCAGCCAGCCAAATCATTACAGATCTTGCTGAAATCAAAAAATAGTCTTTTTCAGCTGGTTTTGCTTTAACATTGCCAGCTACACAATAACACAAGCACTAGCACAGGGAAGAAGCAGGAGCACTCAGGCAGAGACTGCCCCTTTCAGCAGTGTTTAGTCCCATCTTTTCCCTCCTGCAGGCATCCTTAGTTTTCCAGATGGTCCTCTGACCCAGATCATCACAGACCCAAGTGAGCAACACTGCAGCTTCAAAGAAGGAGGGTAAGAAAGATGACTGCTGCAGTAGCCTGCGGTACTATGAAACATGTCCTTCTACTGATTCATGCAGTTTCATATAAAGACTTTTGAGTTTCATCCATGACCTCTGCAGATACTTCTTATGAAACAGACAGGAAATCCTTCCTCTATCAAGAGTTTGCACTCAGTTCATACTTTATGCATAGCTCCATTAAAATTGGAATTATCTGTCTATATAATTAGAGGCACATGAGCCTGGAACCAGGAGTTATCTTTGTATCCAAAGAGAAACAGCAAAACACTCCCATTAAGTAATACCTCTGCGGATACCGCATTCAGATCTCATTTTGTTAACAAGTATAAAATAAGAAATATTACCTTAAGAAGTGTTGTTGGTTTTGGTTTTTTGAAACTTATATACTACTATCACGTTAAAGACTAACTGTTCAGAAAATTTACTTTTAGTCTTGCACAAGTTTTAGAGGCAACAATGCTATCCAAGCATCCAAGAATAGGCCAGGCTACAGATGGTAATACAGCACAGATTAAACGAAGGGGAAACACAAAGAGGAAAGAGACAAACATCAGGCAAGTCTCCAAGAGGCAAAGGTTAGATAACTTTTATTACAGCAGCAGAAACCTTTATTTGATTCGCATCAACAGCCCCATTCAATAATCTACACATGAGATGGATGACTGAAACAAATTCCAAGACCAGTACAAGATGCTGAAAGAACCTGGAAGAACAGTATTCCCATTAGAAGTTACAAGCTATTAATGGAAAAAAACCATTCATTAAACAAGAGCATGATGCCAGATTTAATCCAAGTTTCAGAAGAAACACTCAGCTTCAGCACATACTTCATAACAATCACTTAAGTTCTGACACAAACCACATGCTCATATTTGTGTCAAGAGTAAACTGATCATGAAAAACTTTTTAGCAGATTACTTAATTTCTTAGCTGCTAGAAGTGCTCTACTTTCACAGATTTTCATCCGTCATGCTGTAATATTAGAAATGCCTGTACTCCGGTGCAGGAGGCTCAAATATTTTCAGCTAGCTATCAATTAGGGCTCCTCTGTGTAAGCGTGAGCTCCACCTCCTCCCTTAAAACTCAATGGGAACAGACAATCATGAAAAGGGAAAAAATAAACAGAGGTTTTAAGTTTAATACTCACAAAGGTAATTTAGGTTGTTTCAGCAGCTATGTTTTAGGGAATCATTAAGCCCCTCAATACTGGTTTTCCAAAGGAACAGTAGCAGTATCAAGTTGCTTTAACTTTGGAAATACAGAACAACGCATGTAGAAACAAGCCAGCTATTTTGTGTCTTGTACACAACATCTACCTTCTCTCTCTTTACTGCAGACAGTTTTATTATCAGCAACAAAAAGTGCCAGCGTTACATAAACTTCCAAACCAAGGAACAGTAGCAACCCAAACGCAGGTACGTAAAGATTGTTTGGAGTTTCTGAGCAAGAGACACAATGTAAGAATAAAGATTAGTCCTATTAGTAGCAAAATTCTTATTAAAAAAGGCCTTTGAGATGAAATCTCAATGCTTGAATATGCTACAGAAAAATAATTTACTCACATTCAATGTGTGCAAGTGAAGTAATGTGCCCTATTCTACTTACTCCCAGGCATATTCCCCAAAGACATTCTGTAATTGAAATGACGTAACACTCTGGAACATTTTGATGACATTTCATTAGAAGCAAAATGAATAGTAAAACGCATTTGCTATACAAAGGAAAAGTTGTCAGTTCTTGAGTCCAAGCATTAACTAAAAGCAAACATTTAAGAAACAATAAAGTACAACAGTAATTTCAATAATTTCCTATAGTTTTAAGTGAATTACAAAAGCTTTTAACACAAAGAGCACGGAATAGGTTTTTAACGACAGTGTTTAGAAAAATAGCTGCTAACTACTATAAGCCCTGCATGAGTCAATTCAGCTTATCTTCGTCTCTGCCATTTTATTTTTTAACACTATAAAAGTCTTACATGAAGTTCCAATGATTTCAAACTCAGGTCAGCAAATGCATCTCCAAGTTGCCTTTGGGTATGTACCATTTGGAAGAGTTGTGTGGACAGCGTCTGTGCCAGTTTCAAGATATTTTCATATTTTTTTTTGTTATCTCTCAATATATCTATCTGAGCTTCTAGTTCCAGATCTACTGTTCTTGAGCCACGACCCAGTTTTTCAGAGATGATCTGACGTGTACACTGGGGAAGAAAAAATTTAAATTATAAAGAATCAAGTATATCCAAGACAACACAGCATACACCCATTTTCAGCTTCAAGGGACATATAATTACGTACAATTCTTTCACAATCACCCCTCCCAACGTAAGTTTGCACAACAAACTGAAAAAACACCACACTCTTTAGAAGTTTATCAGGACTCAGCAAGAACAGTTGGACAAGTCTCAACTCCTACTAAGATGAATATTCAAGTTAGCAAATCAAGAGCATAACTAATTGTTTCTCAAGTAAAAGAACTCTTATCTCTTTTTAGGTTTGGTGAATCTCATTAAGTTGAAAGAAGCAATTTAGCCCACTGTATTGAAGTCAGTTAATGGGAGTATCACTAGTTCTGCATAAAAATATCTAGTTGGTGATCTTTTGGGTTTTGTCTAACAACCATCCAATTCCAGATCATCCATGCTAGGCCTGCTATGTTTTCCAAAAATGTTATTTTTGGGGGTTTAGTTGGCTGCGGGCGGGGGGAGGGGGGAAGAGGGCAGAGGTAAGGAGGTGGTGGTTTCCAGCATGTTTTTTTACAGCTGACTAGGAAACTAGGACTCTTACTGAGAAACATGTAAAACTATTAAAATGCGTTTCTTATTATTTATGCATCTATAGAACAGAGCAAATTGTCTCAGAACGACTTACTATTTCTTGTCTCTCACAAGTCAAATGCTTAACAGATTAGCAGTTCATTAACACAGTGAACAGAAAACACACTCTTCTTACAAGGCTGTAGACACTGTCACCCAGACAATGGCTGTGACAGCTAAGGCTGCCACCACATTCCACCTATCTGCGACACCTTGTCTACCAGAGATTTGAGCCCAACTTGGCAGGGAGCCTCCTAAAACCCACATTTGGGTTTCCCTTGATTGAGACATAGGACAAGCCATTTGTAAAGCAGATGTGTGGCAAAGCTATACAGTTTCTCTATGGAAAGCAGGAATTATTTACTGTTACAGTAAATTACTTGAAGCTAATCTGCGGTCCCAAGAGGTCAAGGGCTAACAAAGTTACACATATGAAGAATTACCACTAGAAACAGAGCTACAAGGAAACTAACTCAGTAGCCAAGGCCACAACTACTCTGAAGGGACTTAAACCAAATGCAAAGCTGCTGTTTTGTTAGGTGAAATAATGTCTAAGCCTATCTTATATTGCATTCCCCAAATACACTACGTCACTGGATTTCCCAGGGTTTCCAAATTCAAGGACTTTAGTTTAATCCAGTTTTTACTTTTGTCCAAAGGAAATACACATTTAACCTGCTACAACTTTGCTGTCCTTTCTAAATTTCATAGATGAACACCAGAAAGAATGATCAAGCGGAATGAGTTGGTCATAACTCATAAGCTTTAGATTGGAAGGTACAGATTATTTGGGCTACTTCATTAGATTCAACCAATTAACAAGAAAGAGCACAGCTAATCTGACAGACATTTGTCTGTCAAGAATCAGAAATTTGGGAGAGCATAAGAAATCACATCAACATAGAATACAACTTTACTACCAAAGTCTGCAACAGAAATTGCAACATACAGCTTAACAATGACTGTGGTCAGGCCATAAATAAGCATTTCACTAGGAACTATGGAATTGATGTACAAATTTTGCGTATTTTCCAAAAAACTGAGACACAAACACACACCTATGGAAATGCAAGAGAAAAAAATCGGATTCATAGAAGGAAAAATTTTTGGAAGCACGAAAAAGTTACAAAGGAACAAATTATTTTCAACCAAGGAGCATTTGCTTCAGAAGTTACAGCAAAACACCTAAATAACCCAGCAGTGACAAGTGAGGAAAAACTAGCAGTTTGAAAGACTTACACTGCATACTTTGTTAAACTGAGATGTAGCTAAAGTTGAACACTGAGACTGAACAAAACCAACTGAGACAGAAGATGCACCTATCTACTCTGATTTACTCTGGTTCTAAGCAGACCAGTAGAGACACACAAGTTTCTGTGTATTCTCACCAGCAGAGAAAATTCCATATGTTAATTCTATTTTGCTTTGTTCTAAAAGAGTATCTATAAAGAACACTGTCCTGAATAAGACCACACTCTTCAAAAGTCATGCAAGGTGAAGTTTAAGAAAAACAATTATCTCAAAGAAAAAACCCACCAAAAATACGTTTAAAAGAAATCTATCTTAAATTGTATATGTTAAAAGATGAGCAGACAGATTACTGGACACGTCGCAGAAATAAAAGTTCCACTAGTAGCCCAGTATTAGATAGAGGCTTGTAAGACAGCTATATTGGGTTTTTCCTCAAAGTTTAAAAAGTTGAATGAAAAAAGATAAGCTTTTTATTAGAATTGCTGAAAGTCAAGAAGAGTCATGACTTTCTTGTGCCGATGTCTTCTCGCTAAACTGAAAATGCCGTTCTCATCCAAAGGGGGAACCAAGGGAAGGGGAAAGATCAGAAAAGGCTCTTGACAGTAGATTATGGAAAGAAGGGAAATTTCTTTTGACAGTAACTCACAATTACAAGGGAGCCGAAGACTAGAGAGAAAGAGAGACTGTAGTTGCAAAGTTGACAGAATTTTATCAAGTTATAAGTTCTAGGGAAAAGTTAAATACAGTCTACAGAAATTCATGGTTAGGCTAGACAGAAGAGCAGCTTTAACCTCCTGTGATTTTCAATTGGAAACAGTTTCTTAGAAATAAAAGAGGAAGATAAAAGCAACTGTCTCTTATTCATAGAAATGCATATTGGACAAAAAGCAAGGTACTTGAAATATATGAATACATACTTAATCACCCATTCACAGATGGGTATGACTTCTGAACACATCCGGTAATTTGGATTTGACAACTCCTGATACAGACACAGCGGCGGCGAAACTACTCATGTCAGATTCCTAAAGAACTTCCTAACAGCATGTTTCACCACTAACTCTACTTGCAGATTAATGCCTGGTACATTGGATAGCCTGGCTTTCATCTCAGAGGGGTTCAACTGCTGACTTTCCTCCACTAACCATTTATTTCTGCCTTTTATTTCTGCATCTGCTAAGCCATGATCAGTTAGCTATTACAAGATCAGGAGGAGGCTTCTTCCCACAACCTTCCTAAAGCAAGCCAGTATGTCCACAAACTGAAATATTGTCCTTAATCAAATCAAATATGCCTTTTGTATGTAGTCTATATACAAAGTGTTTTCAAATGTTTGGCATCTCCAAGGATATTTGCATAATGCTCTCTCAACTCAGAATGAATTCATAAATAAGCGCTCTCTGAACAATTGTATTCCTCAAAAAAGCCATGCAAGAAGTCAGTATGAGACTCTAGAAAGATAACGGACCTATCTCCTTAGATATATTTGGGAAACAATTTCAAGCTTATAGATTTCAAGATTAATTTAGTTTTCTGGAAGTGCTAGTCTTTGTTTGCTATACCACAACCGGTGGGATTCTGAATTTAAGGGAGGGGGAAGTTTAAGCCAAGAAAGAAATCTAAAACCCCAAACTTTGCAAAGACTACTGCCAAAGAAATAATGTTCTAAACAAGGATCACTTGCTGGACCACTTTTTCCAGCATTTTTCACTAGTCCTCTGGCTATTCCTTCATGTAAATACATTTGCAATCATTTTGCCATTGAGACATGGGGTTTTTTTTGGTTTTGTTTTCTAAATCAAGGCACCAAAAAGGGAGAATAAGGACCAATCCTCTCCTATTTAGTTGAGGTAAAGCAGATTCAATCTCAAGAGTTTCTTACACAGACAGAATTTTAAAGAACGGCTTCATCTGAATAGCACTTCTTCTGATTGGACCACAGCACACTCCAGGAGCAGCTGACAGACTTCTGCAGTTGCCACTAAATTTAGATTACAAGAAGAGTAAAAATTCTAAAAGCCGTTTATTTAGCCACAAAAAAGATGCAAACTTCTCACTCTAATACAAAGAACAGGATAAGCCTTTACTAGTGGGTAGAATGTCTCCATCCCTACTTCCCATCCTCACTGGGGAGGCAGTCCTTATCAGAACTTAAGAACACTGAAGGGATTCAGACCTGTGTTTTATAAGGGAAGTTTTTTTCCACACATTCTTCATTTCTTCATGATTTGATTCAGATCTCACTGATGCACAACTCATCTGTCCACACCTCTATCACTTAAGTTGCAGGCGTAATAAAAAACTATTTTTCAAAACTGGTCTTTGTTTAAGACTCCTGACAGTAATGTTTTCCCTGACAATTGCTCCTTACCTTATGGCTTTTTAATGAGTCTCACTTCTGGCAAACTGGTGTGCTTTAAGCACCTTTTCTTTATTCTTTTGTTACAACTAAATTTCATCAAATCACAATTGATCACAAAGAAGCACCATACAAGAGTAAAATACACATGAATTGAAGCAACAATTCCGACACTAAGAAAAACAACCAACCAAGACAGAACAAAACCATCAGAATAGCGATTAACAAGTATGGAACTTGTAGATGGGCCTGACTTTCTCCCATCGGCTAAAATTTTATTGTTTCAGCAATCAGCTCAAAGACAGCAGAAAGATTTAATCACAAGCATTAGTACTGAAATGCATATGTATGTTGAAGGGCCATTAGAAACAGAACATTCTAACTTGTTAAATCAATAATACCTACGAAAGATTTTCCACTTAAAACCAGGGATTTAAAAAGGCTTAAAACCAAGCCTTCCCTAGGCATTCTTGCTTATGCTCACTGCAACAACAGATTACTTCCATGCAGTAGTACAATACTTTGAAAGCTTTAGTCTGATTGAGTAGCAAACTCCTATCTAGAATACACGCACACACACACTTACACACCTTGTAAGTGTTTAGGCTCCACTTTCTCACCAGTTCCAACTTCTCCATTGCTGGATTCTTTACTTCATCTGCTAACACAACAGGTCCACTCTTCTGCTGAGCTTTGCCCCCTATGTCAGACACAAAACAAATCTTCAGGGCCTTGGTTTTGAGGTTTTTTTGTTGTTTTAAGGGATTAGTAGCAGGTATGGAAGATTTGTGCAATTGTACATGTAAAAGCAGAGCAAGGTGACAGTAAGAACTTAAGACGAATAATCACATTTTGAAAATCAATTCCAGAAAGAATTATTTTAAAACTGATATAAAGTGTGCATATATCTCAGTATTTCATGTAGTAATAGGCTGAATAAAGCTTACCCGCATGGATGGAGTTTTACTAGATAACCTTAAAACAGCTTGAGACACGTTTACTACTTAATCTACATTTTAAAATTCCAACAGTTGAACACCCTCCTGGATATAGGCAATCTAGAAGTCTGTTTAAAACCTGCAGACCCCTAAATGAAAGTTATCAGCATATAAAAACTTGTCACAGACTACAACTAATAGATTTCAAAACATATTTTTTAATCTTTTCCAACAATTGCCATCCTTTCCATAAAATGTGTTCAGCCGATATTTAACTTATTTCAGCTTTATTAGCTCATTGTATTGGGAATAACTGGTTCTACAAACCACAGTATAAAAACAGCGACAAAAAAAAGATTTAAATTAACAAATTGAAATATCTAGAGCCAGTCACCACACATTAATCGCCAACAGTTAGCACTTTCAGGCTACTATGGGAAACCACATGGATTTTAATTTTGAAAAAAGTTTTCCTAGTGTCCTAAATTCTAAGAACTGCAAAGCACTACCACTTTTTAAGCAGCGTTTTTATTTACTCATGTACAATTTTGACTACTCCTGCTTCTACTACCTACTGCTACTTACAGTCATCTTAGCCTTGCCAGGTTATTTATGTAAATAAGAGTTTGGGAAAGAAGTCTATACAGATGCCTTGAGATACTCCTTTAGCATCAAGCTCTACTATGTTCTTTACGTCTTCAAAATGCTGTGCAAACATTAAGAAATTAATCCTCTCAACACCCTTATGAGGTAACTGAATAGGTTTTCTCCTTTTATATAGAGGAAACAGACAAAGATGTTAAGTAATTTGCCTATAGGCACAAAGTGAGTCAAGTGGCAAAGCCTAGTTTGGGTGTTGTGAATTCCTAATGGCCACCTCATACTCTATTCTACTGAAATACATGATCATTTCAGCAAAAAACACCAAAAGTTTCAGCTTTAACCTAAATAAAAGATTTTGGTTACTCCCATTTTAGCTACTGTTTATTATTATCATCAATATTTGGTGATTATTTTTTAAATTTTCTAGAGCAAAAAGCAGCATACAGAAAGGAAAGCAGAGGTTACTTTGTGAACTGTTAAAAGTCAGAAATGAGAGCCACCACAAAACCAAGAAGTTTTATTTCCAACTAACAGTAAATCAAATTATTATAGACATGGAGGAGTTAGTACAGTGTCAGCAGAGACAAGGGCGTTATCCATTCAGTGCTATGATACCTGTGGGAATAATTAAATCACAACCTTGTCCAGCCAGTCTGCTAGCTGCTGCACTGCTAGGAGATATAACAGATGATTTGGGTGATGCTGAGAAACCTGAAAAGGGGACATATTTAATCATGAAAATCCATCATCTTCCCTTAGAAGGCAACGTGCACTCTTACACAGATAGTTTTTTTCCAAAAACAAAGAAACATTTGCTTCAACACCACATTAAACAGAAGCATTCACAGAAAAGTTACTGGAACTTCTAATAGAAATGCTTTTTAAGAGGTGCAGCTGTTCATGTGAACTACTCCAAGTCTTCATGATTTAATCTTTTTCTCTAGGTCACAATGCCAAACTTTTTGGGGTTTTTTTGTAAGAGTAATCAAAATACAACTGACAGCTTCATCACTAAAGTATATACTATCAACAGAAAATTCTGTGGAAGTTTGTTATATACAGCTTCCACAGCTGGAACCTCCTCTTTAACCTCTAGGTAGATTTCACTCTGCACTGTCACTGAATGGTACTCATAGCATTAAGTGGTGAAGTAAGCTCTGAAATCTGTGCCAATTTCAGATATACTCGATTAACATCTGCTCCTAAGTCTGTGTAAACACACAGCAATAAGCTATCCTGAAGATCATATGAGCCATTAGCCATTAAGGTGTGTAATCTCCTTCCCAAAAGAAAGATTTTGCAGCACTTGCTTGTTCTCTTTAAAAAAAAAAAGAACCAAAAACCAACAAACCCAGCTTTAAATGACCTGCACCATGTGTATTCTCTAAACTGTTTTAGGATTATGCTTTCCGAGCTTTGCAGCTCTCATGTCACGAACGTGAAGTGGCATTCTTGTGAATTTTTCAGGATTCAAAACCCAAACAAACAAATTAGCTTTTTCTCTGTAGTGGTGAGTAATCTTCATACTGGGGAGAGGGGGAGCTTTTATTGCTTTTGCTGAGATATTCTAAGGTATTTCAGGGCTGACAATGGGCTGGAGGAAAAGGAAATCAAACCTAAACTTTAGCAGTTTCAACAAAATGTAGTTATCAGTAACACCAAAAATATCAAAGTAAGTGAATCAACAATCACCTTCTACCTTTTCAACATAATATAGAGTACCACTAACATGGGGTACAATTAATCCAATGATTTGGATCCAATCGCTCAGAAAAGACGAGATGGAGAGATAGCTCACTTGCTGTGTCCTTCTGCAGCGATACATTGCGTAAGAGCTGCAACTGGGTTCATCCAGGCATAAGAGTTTGACTGCAAGATCCTGCTAAAGGTCTAAAGACTGAATCACTTCAGCAAGCGAGCTAAGACAAGCAGTTTAAAAAATCCTTATCATTTAACAGAGTATTAATGCAGCCTTATGCATGCTTCGTCTTTCAACATCCCCCAAATCCTTAAAGCCCTTTCCCTCCAGTATTGTTTACTTTGTATTCAAAAATTAAGCCCCAATAACAACACTCAAACAGAAGAGAGAATTTTTCGAAATAGGGCAATTATTCTACTTTTGTCCTCAGTTTTCATAAGAACCCTTAGTTTCTACCACTTCTCTGTCTGAATTGGTTAAGGCATTAGGAAAAATCTGAAGAAAATACGCTTGGAGGAAAACTGTGATATCTGAAGTGTTAAAAATTGCATATCCAAAGCTCATCATTTGTGTACATAACTTATTAAAGAACATTTGGATTTCAAACATATTAGTGAAGCCTGAAACACATCTTAGACACTTTTTCCCTTACAGGCTAATGCACTTAACAGCTGCAACAGTTATCCTGCTAATAGAATACAAAAAGGCAAGAATTGTGAGCAGTTTGCCATCTGCCCAGTTTTTAGCTAGATTTTTTTGCAAATTTCAAAGACTTAAAGAAACCACAGCATTCACTTTGTAATGTTTGTGAAGTACAGCATGTAAATCACTGTTTTCATAAGCACATTTTACCAAACAGGAAATGAAGTAAAATGTAAATTAAACCTATGACTACAAAGAGACTTATTTTCACAGCTGCTCATTTGATATCATTTCAAACCTTTCAAATTCAGAAATTGTCGAAGCTACATAATTCATTAAAATACCACTTTCACATACTATATTGTGGCACTTGTTTTTAGACAGATTGGAAACACTGACATTACTGGCTTGTTTATCACTTTGTATTTCTCATCGTTTAGATTACATTCTCTAAAACATACATTAATACTTGCATAGTGAATTAAATATGAATTAACTAAAATCCTTTTGCTATAAAAAACCACAACTCTGTGCTGAGAAAATAGGAGAATAGACACTTTTTCATTAGGTGGTACCTGGAAAAAGAGACCCAAAGTATTATCACACCTAACAACAAAACATTAAAGTAATATATGCACTATAACAAAAAACAGAGGCGCGAATCTCAAGGGCAACAAAGAATTGCACTCACTAATCTGCTCTAGTAAGTGAACTATGTATGAAGAAATAAATAACTCCAGTTATGCTTCAAATCAGAACAATACCTCCAACAAGTAAAGAAAACTTCAGTGCAACGTAATCGTAAAATTCTTCAGTCTGACACCATCATTTCAATGTGCTCAAGGACTTCCCTTCCTGTGAATGCACGCCAACTTAACACTAAGTAGCTTCCACTAGTCTCTTGACAGATACTGTAAGTGTAGCACATATTCTCTATTTTAACAACCCAGCTACCAGAGAAGATAAATAGTTTGTCACTACTGCACAACTTGATGTGTATATTTACACCAAAATGCTCAAAGCAGCTACAGAACGTTGCATTCAAGTCCATATGAAGATATGCCTGAAGAGTTTTAAATTGAGAAATAAAGACAAAAAAGCAGTTACCTTTACCTGGAAATGGTCCTGCCTCAACAACTCCCTCTTTGGTGCTGTCAAAGCCATGAGATGTTATTTTGGTTTCAGAAAGTCCAAGTCCAACTGGTAACGAACGTTTCAAGTCCTTGGAAACATTTGAATAAAAATGGAAAGTTAATGTTTAAAAAAGATAGAAATGACTCTGAAATATTACAATGCAATTTCACCAGCTCTCAGGACAGGCAATTCTGCCTTCAGCCTGGAATGTCTTCCCTGGTGTCACAGCATTCTACTGCAATGCACAAATAAAACATAAATGAATGAGAAACTCTGTAAGTACAGCCTGGGTATTTATTCTAGATTTTTTAATATTGATGAACAACTAGAATGCCATCTCTTAGGATGTCCTGCAACATCATGTTATGTGGTCTGAAGCTGGTCCAAACAGCTTCAGACCATATCAAGTTTAATAATATTTCCAGTGAGAAACTGTCAGGGGTACAGAATGATCTAAGACTAAGAGCAGACATTTTACAAACCAAAAGTGTAGAACCAACTATCACGATGTTAAAGATAAAAAAAGATAATTTCACCCTAAGCAAGAAATAGCTTTAAAATTCACAGCATTCTTAATTTCTACAAATAGCACATGAAGTCTCCTTAATATTTGACATGGGAACATCTAGAAAGGCATCACTTTGACAGCTTCCTTCTGAGCACCTACTCCACATCACAAGTGCTCACAGCACAAAGTTGCCATTTACTTCTGTTTGCTTTTGAAATTCATTGATTAAAAATTGCCCAAGATCACCTTGTTTAACTTTTGAGAGCTAGATTAACTACTACAACCAACTTTTAGGCACCTGAAGTCTTCACAGAAACCCAATGAAGGCCTATTACAAAACTAGGAATTTACACACCATAATCCATATGCCCCTCTACTGCCCATTTTTTGCTATATTATCCACCTCTACAAATAGCTCCCAAAGTTTTCCTGAACTGTATTTTTAGCCATCTGACTGAAGTTTAGGCCTCTGGTGTTATGGAATATACTCAGGGCTTTAAAAAAGCTCAGGTATTCAAAGCAATTTAAAACCACTAATTCGTAAAGGTAAAACGTGAGTGAAAAGTTACCATGGAAGTGAAAGCAAAAAGGTAAAATAACACGTACAAAAAGTTGATGCAAGCATCAAGAAACTGGAAAGCTGGCAGTTTCTGGAGTCAAGTACTCTTTTGCAACCCTTCTGCTTCCATACCGAGGCAAAAAAGATAAAAAAGGATAGAGAAGCAATAGTAAAATTCGCAGAGAACAACTATACCTAGTTTTAAGATGTCAGTGCCTGGACATGTGGAGTAACTATTTGACATATGCAATGCTTCTACTTACAAAGAAAACACAACCTTTAAAATCCAATCTACGTTTGACACATTACTGTAGTCACTCGATCGACAAACCAGAAGCAAGCTCGTGCATAAGAACGATACTGCCTAGAGGCTCAGACTGTCAAGTAGTGATTTTGGATCACATCCCCACTGATTTAGTTGGCCGTCTTTAGCTTAAGACAAACTCGTGGGAGGAGGAAAAAGGAAGAGCTACAAACATATGAATTCCAGCAGAAGAGAAACCTTGTTGACATTGAAAACCCAGGATATTATTGCAATCAGAGAAACCAATTCCTATAGTCGTACTTTCACCCACGTGAACCAGCTATTTAATAGTAGATTATGCTATATTTGTGTATGTAAAGCATTATAAAAAAAAAAGAGGAAAACCAAACAGCATGAACAACAAGTAATAGTCACATGCAGAACCTGCTCTCACAAATTAAGCATATCACAACATCGGATACATACTGTTTCCAGTCTTCACAACTGACTTAACACTGGTGCTTCCATTTAAGTACTCGCAGTTGGTGGCATGCTGGAAAGCCTTTGCTTCAACTTAGTTTAGTTAATAGACAGAGTCCATTTAACTCAAAGTGTAGCAAGTGACTAGGAGCTGAAAAAGCAGAGAGACTTGAAAAAGGATAACCAGATTGCAGAGGAGAAGATGCACTGATTTAACAGAAAGGACATGGCATCAATTTTTCTTTTTTCCTGAAGGCACCTTGGCACATTGTATAGTTTTCAGAAATATCTAAATTTGTAGCCAAAGAAACGTAGACAGATAACCTGCTTAAGCATGTTTGCAGTAGGAATCTAAGGAATCATCTGTATTTAAGGTTAAAATGGAGAACATCTGCTTTGTAAAGACAAAAGTTTAGATACAAACTTAAGCAATTGTACTACTTCTGTACCTTCAACTTCTAATTTGAAGCTAAATACAGGCTGAACAAACTACAGAGTTAAATAAATCAGAATATTACATGACATTCTTCTGTTAAATAAAAACCTGGTATTTGGATAATGAAAATTACCAAGATCTACAACTGTGTATATGTACACATCATGGGTTTTTTTTTTTTTACATAAATGTATACATATGTATGTGTATGTACACAAACACCTATTTGTTTGGAGAGCACTACACTTTTTTCATTGGTAAAAAGGCAAAGTTCAGTGTAAAGAACTGCATTCAAACCTGTTTTTAAACACCCATACTAACTAGTTGAAATATACCCTGCTGAAGAAAGATATCCTCGCATATGAATTTAAAAGAAAGATTTACCATTTGTTGATTTATACATGACCAGAATTGTCATCAAAAAGTCAGTGATCATCAGTACACTACCTTTTTGTTGTTTATAAACATGCAAATTACTGTTCAGTGAAGACATGCTTCTGGGTGTAAACTTCAATTTTTAACATGTCATTCTTGCAACTGATTGTGCTTGCCTTTTTTTTTTTAAAAAGTGCAATAAACAAAAAGCTACCCGAATATCTGCAATCATTTTGACAAAGCAATTTATCCCTTCAATAATTTACAAAGAAGTATAATTTCGAAACAGCCTTAGAGTAAGAAAAGATGCGCACAAAACTTCACATTTAAGAGAAGGTATGACAGTACTTAAGATTTTAGAGTGGTAAGAAGGCAACATAAATAGCTTTCTTTTTTGTTCCCACCAAATGTAGGTTTGCTGTTACAACAGAGGAAGTGAGGACAGATTCCCCTCCTACAATAAGGTGATTAAATTTTGAATTCAAATTGCTCTTCTAGCTAAGAGGAAAACTTTGATGATCAAAAGATCTGCTTTTAAACTTGTGATTTCCATCCTCCTTTGTAAAAGTGAAATCAATTCACCAAAATTTGTTGATACATTTCAAAAATCACAAATCTGTTAAGGGATTACCATCACAAAAAAAAAGATGCTTTATTCATAACTTTTAATTGTATGAGGCTGAAAACCATTCCATGTTTATGCAATTATCATCTAGCAAGAAGTATTTTAATGTTGAAATTTTACTGAGACCCAGAGCTAGAGGTATAAAAACACTACAACTCAGAAGATTCCCAAGAAGTCAAAAGGCTGGATTAGCTATCCTATTCTCAGCCATTTAGCATGCTAACAGCTCAAAGAAGCAAAAGCATGAAATATAGGTAAATAGAATAGCTGCGCTAGCTTAATTTAGTCAAGACACTGCAAACCTGTATTGTATACAGCATTTAAACTGCTTTAACGCTTTGTCAAAATCCCATTTTAACTAGCTCAAATCACCATATAAAACTAAAGCAACTAACAGGGATATTCATCAGTTTATTACACATCATCTAGATGAACCAGTATGAATTTTTGACATACAAATCCCGTTGAGACAGTAAACTCAAAGAAGTCGCTCAGAATGAATGTTCATAAAGGAATGTTGGCCAAACTACAAGACTATTTCCAAAAAGATACTTCCCACCCATGCTCTCCATAATAATGGAAAATGAGGAGGGGAAAGATACTAGAACTGTATTGTTTCTCCATCAGTTGAAGCTAGCCTAGTCAGAACTAGCCAGCAAACAATGTTGTATTAATTTCTTAGTTATGCCAGTCCATTATTAACGCATAAGTAAACATTAGCTTTTGCTTAGTATCAACAGTAAATTTTAAAGATATGGTTTTACTTGCCTTTACTACCTTGAATAAAGGTATTTTAGAAACCCCACATCACTACCTAGTTCAAGAAGTCCATTAGAAGTGGAACAACTGAACTGGGAACAGTCCTATGCTCTTTTTTTTTTAATGGTGGATGACATTTTAAATAGAAGTACTTAAGTCATCTTTAGGAAAAAACTGAAACACATCTTAAAGTTCACAGTTTAAACTTTTAAAGATCAGAAGTCCAACAAAACAAAATGTTGTGTAGACAGACAAAATATCTATCCAGTAAGATAACTGGCTCTGAACTTAAACTTCTTACCCTAATTTGTGTGCAAGCAGACCTCAGCATTTTTTTCTTCTCTTTGCCCTAATACATCACTGAGCTCTTATTTTCCATGACTTAAGTCCCTAGATCCTTGCATCAATATAAATTCAATCATAAAAATAAATGGGAGGAGAGCTGAAGGCTTTAATCTATGCTGAAGTGGCAAAGAACATGGATTGACACATTGCTTCTGTTCCCCAACACGCTGCTCTTCACTCAGAAGACCTTTCTTCTACTACACCCCTTTTGACTTACCTAATGGCATACAACAACTGAGTTTTGAATTATTTTCCCTTCTACTCTCATCATCAACATTCCTATTTTTGATTTTTAAGACTGTACAAAGCAGAACAGTTGGCAACAAAGATTGGTCCTTTTTGTCTCACCTCCTAAAAAGTTTCCTAGAACTGACACACAGAAATGTATTTTAAATCAGCCTACATCAATTAAAATACAATTGCCCAAAGTAAAATCTAACTATTCCAGTCAACATAGCAAAACTTAAGTGATTAACTCCGGTATTTCAGGTAGAATGTGAGCAACAAGCCTGGTGCTGTTTTCAGAAGGCAAAAGACAAAAAAAAAAAAGAATTGACCTTACGTATTTGTGCAGTCTAGCAATAGAACTACAGAACAAGACACTGAACACATGCACTCAGATTCATCAGATCCCAGAGCTTATTTCGTAATTCTAATAAGATAAATTGAAGACTCACAACAAAGTTAATTTATCTTTTGCAGCGTGAAGTTTATTATTGGTATTATATACATGTTTAATAATGGTTTTGTCCTCGTAAGAGTACAAAAAGATCCAGAAGAGTCTATAGTTAAAATGAAAGGAAACAATTGGACCAACAATTTTAGAGACTTAGACTGATAAGAACTGATACAGATTTTGTACAATAGTTTAAACATAACAAATAGTTTATAGCTGCCTGAATACCTTTATAGGCAGACCAAACAGTTTTTTGATTAATTTAATTTATTCCTATGCAGCTTTCACACTATATGGCATGTTATTGAATTAGGAATGAATACACTTCTTCACTCCTTCCCACAGTCCTCAGCTTCCAATCCCTTCAGTGACATTAAACCACCACTAATCTAATCACATAATTATAATAGCATGCAAGGAGAAATGTGTTCTAGACATCAGGGGTGAAATAAACCAGTGAAAAATATAAACCAGCAAAACTTTTTTTTGTGTTGAGTTTTCTTGAACAAAGTAGTTGGAAAAACCTGTTTAATTAGGAGATGCTGAAGTCCTTTGTTAAGGCAGACTAACAAACATTGTCTAATGGTTCTATAAACCAAGTTTTTAAAGCCTGTGAGTCTCAACAGAGCTTGGAGAGCTGAAAAGCGCCGGGTCAAGCTTTTTCGTAATGAAAGGACATTAGACATTTCATCCAATGACAAATGAAGCTACAGGCTTTTTTAGTTAAAAAAAGTTTCCATCCATCATACAGGCAGGACAAAACTTGTCAAGAATTCCACAGGCATCTCTTATTATTACAAACAAGACAGAATTAGAATGTAGCAGCATATTTCTGAATGAGACTTAACAGTTAGGCAAACGCTTATTTAAGTTACTTTATAAATATGCTTTTGATTCTTTTTCTTAAACACAAGGAACAAAGAAGATGCATCAAGTAGTGCTATATCACATTCCCACAAGACTGGAACTAACATCCTTCCTTCTGAAATGACATTATGGCAATCTGTGCCATAATGTTCTGCGCAACTTACAGCATTCTTCTTCAAAGAAGGAGCAACCCTACTTGCCATTTCCAGGTAAATATATTTGTACTGCATCGCCTTGCAAAATGAAATACTTCTTACGCTTGAGTACATACAATTACTGCATTTGGTGGAAAATAAATGTGCATTTTCATGCCTGAGCAGCTTACTGATGAAACCTGATGGAAGTGCTAAATAGAATGTGAGGATAGAGCAAAGTTTAGTTTTGTAATTAAAGAACGCCAAAGAAAAGGTTGTACAACTACCTCTTTGCTTGGTCTATCAATAATGTATAATCAAAGTTGCTCAAGTGTTTGTCACAAAATAGCCATAGAAGACCAAATATAAAAATACAAAATCAATGATGTTTTATTGTTCACACCTGAATTATAAAACATCTAGATGAACAACTCCCGGATCGTAACAATAGGAAAACAAGAAGCTAAAATAGCCTTGTTCCCCAGCTTCCCAAGAAGGTGTAATTGAAGTCAGTATATTGAATTTGAGTGCTCCAAACTCTACTTGGTCCCATAGCCTTACCAAGCACTGTGGCAACTTAAAGTGGTAGTGGTTTCTTGCCCCTTTCTTAAGCAACCTCCTAAAAATTAGTACGTGGCTTGTCATTTCCATAATTCGATAGGAAAAAAAGACCCCTGGAAACTTAGCACAGAAATTTTGTGGTGCAATGCATATTGCTTTAGGTTAAAACAAAAAATTACCTGGCAAGGAAAAAAAGAGAAAGCACAGCATTAAGCATTAGAAATAACAAACACCAAGCAAGATGAATAAAAGCTAAATATTAGAATTTGAGACTAACAGATTAGTAAACAGACCTAGATGTTAATTCCAAGAAGTCTGTTTGTTTTGTTTATAAGAAGCCCCGACTATCACATATTCTGAGTTTAGGTCACACATGCAGGTGTTAACTTGTAGAAGATGGTACAAAAATATCTGAAGTGCACTAACTTGTAGAAGATGGTACAAAAATATTTGAAATGCACTTCATCTTCACTGACCTCAGAATAAGCATTGTGAAAATAATTACAGCAGCAAATGCAACTATGCTTGCATAGTATAAATCTTCTGCAACTCGACCAAATATTTGACCCACTTTTGTAGAAGTGGACATCTCAAGTCTAGTTTACTCCAAGCCAGCAAAATAATGAGCACACCAGCAAAAACCTACTTGAACTTTTGTATGGGACCATAGGCAAAAACTACTTAAATATTTCAACTTTCCACAGAAAACAGTAACTATATTTTGACAGAACAAGGGCTCTGACCCAGTCAACAAGAGCACAGGTTTGATTTACTGTAACTAATAAATGTTGGATGCACTACACTCAAAAAGCAATTACTACATAACGAAAAGATAACTTAGACAGCGGTCCAGTCACAGCAGCAACAAGGTCATCAGTCTTAAAAATAGTAAATCTGTTTCTCTACTTCCAGGTGAGCCCAAATTCATTACCACTTCAAGGCGTATTTTTCTTGCCTCGCGCCCCCCATAGGTACATCTTTATCAAAATTTAATTTTAACTTTATTTCATTAAACATCGTCTTAATTTTTACATTATGTTACTTGGTAGATCGTAGTTGAGCAGCAAGTCTTAAGAAACATAAGCTTTCCCTCATTGCAGTGCTATTCATAAAAATAAATCACACCCCATTCAGCAGAATTAGAAAAAAACCCACACAGTAATAAGTGCTCTGTTTTTCAATAAGAGCTCAAATATGGATACATTTCCATCTCATGAAGTTTTATACTTTTTTTACAGCCACACTCACCATACAGCTACTCTGCAATTGTAGTCAAATGGTCTCAGATGTTGTTTCCAGGATGCATTTTTAAATAGTATTTAAAATACATATTTTCACATATTTAAATAGCATTTTTAGTTACAATGGTAATATAATAAATGCATGTTTAAAAATATACTTTTTAATATATATTTAAATGCTTTTTTTCCTGTTTTATGAATAAAATTGCTGGATTAAAAAACAGTATCCTCAAGGCTTAGAGTCAATAATTAGACATGTGTACACTTGATTGTGTGTTACAGAGCACCCAATACTTTACACTATTTAACGTTCAGAAAAAAATTGTTACTGCTAATATACGTTTCAAACAAAAAAGTTATTGCAGTGTGCAGTATCTGCTTCATTTTTAGTCAATTTTAACAATAATTTACCGCCCTTGAAGGAGATTTTCCATTAAAGCTAAAACCAGACAGTAAAATTAGGCAGATGCTTATTTTACCAATATTCAGGACATATATGTAGTTTTTAAACTTATGAAGGTTCTCCCCTCTAATCAATGTTTTATTCTGTCCTACTAAAATGTTGAAGTTCTGCTCAGTATTTCTTTCAGAAATAATCCTGCACTGCAAGTCAGCATGAGAGTGTTAAAGCTGAGATATTTCCTTAAAATCTACGTCTCAACAGATATCAAGTAAATGTGGATAATTAGCTATTTCCAACTGAAAAGCAAAATAAAAGAAAACCAGCCCTGAACTCCATAAACTATACCACAGCACCCTCTACTGGACAGCCAAACACAAGACGAACTGATCGTACACTATTATCAAGGTTAAGGGCAAGAACTCAAAATTGCATACAGATGATTATGGAAGTATACTCTTTTTGTCAACATAGCTGGATCCTGATACATCTCATCTATATGGCATACAGCAATACAGTAGTAATTTTTCAGTTTCAACACAGGAAAAGCTGCTTCTCTCCTGTTTACAACTTCAAATCAGAACGTGACTATCTTTAGTCACGTTGTCTCCAAACTTAATATCCCTTAGAAGAAGCTTGCCTCGAACAGTTTGATACTTCTTCATAAAAAATTTAGTATTTGGTAGCCTGAATTCACAGGACCTGTTAAGTCTCATATTTTAAAATACTACTCGTCCCGTTTTAGAAATGAAATTGTTGAATTCAAACGGCATTGTCAAGGACCAAAGACAAGAACATAGAAGCATACACACTTGAGAGCACCCAATTCTTTACACTATTTCACATTTTGGAAATATTTACCACTACTAACACGCCTTTTATACAAAACAAGGTTATTGCAATGTGCAATATCACCCTATGTTATGTCAACTTTAACAATAATTTATGAGTTCTTCCATTAAAGCTCTAGAAAACTATGTCAAGTGAAGTCTGCCATACATTGCATTGTAATTTTTGCATTTATGATAATGGTACCTTGTTAGACAGTAAAGAAAATTCTTACCCTGTTAAAGCTGTGCTCATGAGATTCTTCCAGCTGTCCATTGCTAGTCACAGGAATTTCTGCCGCTGAATTTTTGGGAGACTCTTGAGCCATCGCACCTTCCTACAGTATAAGAAGAAATAGGTTAGCATTTGTCCTAAATTTCCAGTGAGTGATCTGTATGAAAATATTTGATGTACAGGTTTCATAACAGTTGAGTTTATTTCAAACTTCTATTGGTAATAGTCCAATATACTAGGTCAGTATACATTCATTTTATCACATACCCAAATTACATTAATATGCTAGCACAGCTCTGACAGAAGTAGTTTAAAGCATCAAGATCTAAGAGAAAAGAAACACTAAAATTTAACTTATTGATATAAGGGGTGGAGGGGGTGATAGACACAAATGAGATGTGGGGCCAGACAAGTATTTTCTATGCACACTTGACCCTTATTTTATGTATCTCAAAAAATAAAAAAGATGAGCTTGGCTAAAAAAAAAAATAATTGTACTAGCTAATGATAAGCAAGAAATATTAGAGAAGCGCAATGAGTTCAATCATGTGTTACAAAAAGAAAAGTAATGATTCCAAACTTTACAATAGCTTTATTTGCTTTTTATTTTATCATAATATAGTGCCACCTTCTGACTAAACTGTTGTATGCAACTCTCATTCATTCAGCAGTAAATCTAAAGTGAAATGCAGAGACAAGAACTTAAAAGCACCAATGCAATTCAAGAATCACAATTAGTTTCAAAATACAGCTGTGTTACGCACAGCAGTTTCACAGCAGCTGTGAAACCTTTGCTTTCAAGAACGACCCAAGGTATAACCTAGAAGAGACATTTCCAGAAGTGCGTGCCATTTACAAGCACCTGAAGAGGGACAGGTACCTTAATGCTCTCCAAAAATTAAGAGAAGCTGAAAATTTTGGCCCTCTCAAAAAGCTACCCTGACTCTGCAAGACAGCTTCATTAGTCAACTAAAGCATAAACAGTAGAAGAATCAACACGCAACTGAATCAGTCTTTGTTCAATTACGTAAAAGTTGTCTGAAGTGTTCAAACCAGCACATGTACCTGTGCAAGACTGGCAAGACATGGTGCACCATCAACATGTACTTGAGAATAGCTACTTAAAGGTCCAGTAAAGCTCCTAATCACCAAACTGAACTAACTCTTGTCAGTCAAAGGGTCAGGAAGAGGCCCGGTCTGAGACCAAGCTGAAGTACCAGCAGCTTCTCCAACTACACGTGAAGCTTTTACAGGACATCCACGTAACACAAAGATTTTACTGGTACTTACTCAGGATCACTTGCATCATTCTTCATTGGCAACATCTTCTGTCATACCCCATTGCTAATATTTCCCCCACTTTCTCCTATCACCACTTCACTTATACTAGTAAGCTTGATTTCCATGGTAAGCTTTGAAGTCTCCCAAGCTTTTTTCTAATTAGTCACTGTCTGTGGGCTCCAATAAACATGGCTCCACTAAGTCCAGATAGCTTTCAAAGCCATGTTACCATAACTTCTTCCAAAGACTGTAAATTAGTGAGACTTTACACCTCTGTTGGTCTTTTAAAGCAGAGCTCACTACTCAAGCTTTATTTGGTAGCTACAAAATCTGATTTACATTTCTGAAAGTGTAATAAGCTTCTTCAATTAGCAGCATGAACCAACACCATCTCCAAAAAAAAAAAGCCACCCCAAAAACCCCCCCAAAACCCACAGAAAAAACCAAACAAGGAGACTGAAGTCCCTCAACTTCTGAGCAAATGCTGCCATTTACCCATGCAGAGAAGAGAAAGAAAAAGACCAAGGACAAGCCACTCAAAGAATTATACATATGAACTAAAGTCCATGGATGCATACCCATAAAATACCATCTGAGGTGAAACATGGTCCCCTTTTGAGAATTCAAGACTTTCTCTACAACTAACTTTGCAAAACTGAATTGAAAGCTACTCTTTCAAAAATTGTGCTTTACTAAACACTTCCCTAAATTGAGAAGCAGAACACTTAGGCACAACTTTTGGAAAAAAATTCTAAATATACAGAGAACAGATTTCAAATCATTTAAGAAAATGTCAGTGTGCTACAAATTTAAAAAAAAGTGACTTTATAACACAGTAACTTACTCCGTCAGTTCCTCTCATTTAGGATACGGTAAGTGCCTTCTTTCAGCACTGGGAAGGACTAGCTGGCATGCCATATATTCACACTGGCCTGGCATACCAAATTCTCCATATAGTCCAGCCTTCACAATTAGAACACAGAACAGTTTGTTTTGGCGTCATTCTTCATACAACAGAACAAACTCAAAATTCATAGCTTTTAAGTAAGTGAAAATATTAAAGCACACCAAAAGGTCTCTGTTTATTTTATGACTACCTTTAAAACAGGAATTTGTTTCAGTCCATAGAATATAAAGTATCTCGAGTTGGAAAGGACCCATAAGGATCAAGTCCAGCTCCCTATTCCTGGCAGGGAGCTGCTATACAGCACCACTAGATCAAATGTTTTAGTTACCTGCCATATTAGATTTTATTTTAGGAAATCTGTCCAATAGCTCAGGCTTTTTAAGCTTGGTCTAAATTTCACATCTACTTAAACTCCAAGACTGCTAGGAACTATACTTCTACCTGATGTGGTAAAGTGAGGTATTTTTTGAAATACTTGGCCTGTCACAGCTACCTGCACAATACTGAAACATCACCATGGGCCAACGTAGCTATTTTTGTTCTTTCTACAAATTGTCAGAAAAAACAGCATCAAGGGGAAGTCCTGTACCATCAGGGGACACTTTGGCAGGAATCACAAACAAAATTGCATCACCAAATTTAATTAAAGGCAAAACAAATGCTTAGCTTGGGTGCTTTTCAACAAGAATCTCAAATAATGTTGCTAATATTGTACATTGGAGAGTTGGGCAGAGAGAAACCTAATGAAACTCAACAAAGGCAAGTGTAGGGTCCTGCACCTGGGGAGCAATAACCCCATGAACCAGTACAGGCTGGGGGCTGACCTGCTGGAAAACAGCTCTGCAGAGAGGGACCTGGGAGTCCTGGTGGACAACAGGATGACCATGAGCCAGCAATGTGCCCTTGTGGCCAAGAAGGCCAATGGCATCCTGGGGTGCATCAAGAGGAGTGTAGCAAGCAGGTGGAGGAGGTCATCCTCCCCCTTTACTCTGCCCTGGTGAGGCCACAACTCAAGTACTGCGTCCAGTTCTGGGCTCTCTGGTTCAAGAATGACAGGGAACTGCTGGAGAGGGGACACCAAAGGGCTACAAAGATGATTAGGGGGCTGGAGCATCTTTCTTATGAGTAAAGGCTGAGGGAGTTGGGTCTTTTTAGTCTGGAGGAGAGAAGACTGAGGGGGGACCTCATCAATGCTTACAAATACTTCAAGGGAGGGTGCCAGGAGGAGGGGGCCAGTCTTTCTTCAGTGGTGCCCAGTGACAGGACAAGAGGTAACGGGCACAAACTTGACCATTAGGAAGTTCCATCTGAACATGAGGAGGAACTTCTTTCCTTTGGGGGTGGCAGAGCACTGGAACAGGCTGCCCAGAGAGGTGGTGGAGTCTCCGACTCTGGAGACATTCCAAACCCACCTGGATGCCATCCTGTGCAACCTGCTGTAGGTGAACCTGCTCTGGCAGGGAGGTTGGACCAGATGATCTCCAGAGGTCCCTTCCAACCCCCAAGATTCTATGACTGATACATGCTTATGCATTTCTTCAGAGATACACATTTTTATGCATATGCAGACATGTATCTAAAATACATACATGAGAAAAGAAAAAAATCATCAGTTTCTCTGGGTAACTTATGAAATCTAAAAAGGCCTAGAAGTAATTTGCAGGTTTTTTTTTTTTCCGGTGTTTCTACTTGAGACAAAGTTACATATCAACTTCAGATAAAGCAAAAAATTACCTGCTAACTTCAGTTTCGTGTTGTCTGAACTAAAACTCCATCTTCCATTGCTGAAAGAGGATGTTTCACTACTGCGCTTTTCCAGTCCCTAATACGAGTCACACAGTGTCCCATCTCCCAACCACAACACTCGCCTGCCACTCATCTGAATGCACAGTAAACAGACCCAACTCACCAGCCTGACAACAGGCCTTTTTATCAGGTTAATTTCCTTCAGTTTTCAGTGAGTAGAATCAGTTTTTTCCCCTTTATTCCCAACTCTTCCCCTCATCAGTTTTCCCCATTCCCCCACCTCTTCCTTGGGCCAGAACAATCTATTTGTACAGCAAACAAGATTGCGGAAACACTGCATATTAAAAGAAGGTAACCTATGCCCGAAAAGGAGATGGGTAATATTTCCACTCAAATCAGTTCTTCAAAACAGTTCATCACACAGCTCCAACACTTGAACCTACAAAACAGAGGGTGCAATAATGCAATAAAACACAATTAAAAATGAAAGAGCTGCTCCCAGCCGCAGCACCAGCTTACTTTAGCAGTACAGTATCTCCAAACACTTTTAACTGTAGACTACTGCCAAAACCAGTGGCCATTTCTCTTTACCTCTGGACGCACGTTCCCACAACCTCACACAATCTTGGTAAGCTTACTGATCTGAGAGAAAACTGAACCACCAAATCCCAACAGTATTTCTGTTAAAACAGTATGATTGCTAAATGAAGTGTCCCTTTGGTAAGTACAGCCCACAGACGATTTTAAGCATATAAAGAAACTGCATCCTCAGAAGAAAATTGACCATACATAGGAAGAGTCTAAAGTAAATACAAAGAAGTTCCTAAATTTGCATTGATGTAGTAGGCATGAATGAAATAAGCATAATGGAAAATCATGAAGTTTGAGTTGGATATTTTATTTAGAAAAATACATTAACCCTTTAGTAACATTTTTTTCTTCACACATCTGTTTGCAAATATCAGATCTGGAGATATACTAAATATTATGGAATCACCATTCTGTTTTTATAAAAAGTTAATATCAGATCTGGAAATATACTAAATATTATGGAATCACCATTCTGTTTTTATAAAAAGTTTAAAGACAATTCACAGGTACTGAAACTCTTATCGTGATAAAGTTGGCATCACCTTTTTTCACTCTCACTCTAGAGTAGACAGGGAAACCTTTATTCTTAAACTTTCTGAAACAGCCTCCCAAACACATCTGATTGGCTAAGTATTATTGAGAACCTTAGGAATTCGTTATTTTAAAACGTCACAGACTTCTCCACAGTGAAGGTACAAGCTATATCTGCTCCCAAGAAAAAAGATTCACCACTCCAGCAGCAGATAGAATACCTTGTTATAGTGAAGTTAGACAAAGACTGCTGCTTTTTAACTACCAACCCTTTCTTCCCACAGCACCTACCCATTTCAGACTCTGCCCCGCCTAAATCTATTCAGCCTACAAAACAAATACCGCAGCATAGCAAAAGACTAGTCATTGAAGTAATCCTTTGTTATGAATTAATTGCCTTGTTCTTAATAGTATCTCAAAACTAAACCCACCCATTGAAGATAATGTGCATGAGCTCATATCCCCATACTAACTTCACCGTGCTATGTACATCAGAATTTTTGGCAGTCTGAAACTGTTGCTGGGATTGGTTGATTTTACACTAATATAACTATCACCCAATCACCTCAGAGTCAGACTGGACCTCTTCTGCAGCTGGGAGAGACTCATCAAGTGTTGTGGATTCATTGCTGTGTCCTGACATACCTGAAAATAAAATAGGTTTGGCATGCATTAATTGATGTGAAATGAGCTGGATGTTATACCTTACAGAAACTGAAGCAGGCTTTCAGAAAACATCTCTTTTACAAGTTCTGTTAAAGCCAAGAGAAACCTCCCTCTTCTGATGATTGCAAGTCTTTAGCTCTCCCAAATCTGACCAAAACTAGGAATATAGTCTAGCATAAGCTCCCATTGCCAAAGCAACTTTCCCTGCGCAGACAGCAAAGCTTGCAACATAAAAAACCAGGAAGTCAAACAAGGTTCTTCAGCTGATATTTGCTGTCACCTGCAACAATACACCAATTGTATCCTACCATTGCAAAGATCACAATTTTCTTAAGACATGAGATTCATGCAAATGTTGCAAATTTATATTGATGCTAAGCCACTGGAACCTAGTAAGCTGCTCAGTCTGTTACATCTAACTAGAAACAGGATCCCTTTCATTTTATTCTCAAAAAAAAAATCTCACCTACAGAGGCAAAGGAAATTGATAACACTGAGCACACGTGCAAGAAATCAACTCTTGAGTAGAGTGATCATGAAAGGTAAGTTACATACCTAGTATAGCTTAAATAAGAAAAGCATCTAAATCTAATTCCAAATAGCTGGTAACTACAGGTGACACTGCAATTCACTCAGCTGTTTGAGAGGAAGAGACAACCAATCATTAAATATTAAGCAAAGTCTGTCAGTATTGAGTATAACCACACATGACTTCATGAAGTCTTGCACTGTTTATACACGTTCAGCCACATACCAGATTAAGAAAAATTATAGAAATCACTATTTATATAATATTTCAATTTCCCAAGCTACAAAACATTTTAATTAAAGCAAATAATTAATAAGGTAAGCAACTCACATGACAAGGGAAATAAAATAAGGATACAAAGGCTGAGAAACCGAACCATCTAGATCATATTACACCGGATAAGGTACTATCTTCCTTTGGGAAATCAAACATGTAAAATAAGAGATTTTCTCTAGAAAAACAATGCATTCAGGGCTATCATTGAATGAAGCTGGATTTTTCTCTGACCAACACAAAATTCCTTTCAAACTAGTTAAGTAATTAAGTATAAATTTTCTATACATTTTTCTTAATTTTCTATAATTCTTTCAAATAGGAAAAACTGTACAGCAGAGGCCCTGCTTCCCCACAGAGTCCTGTCCAAACTCTGCTTGTAGTTAAAAACAACCTCCATTCTTAAGAGCTTTTTTCTGAGCAAAGAACAAATTTCCATTATGGACTAGAAAAGTAAGCGCTCTTTGCTCTAGTGGTTAAACAAGAAGCTAAATTCATCTTGTAGTGCATTCTTGGTTAAGACAATCCATACCTGAGTTTTATCACATTGCTGATCCTGGAATTATGTTTGAACCTCACATACACACATACCATGGTAACACTGTTTAAAACTAATAAATACTATAAGCAGCAAAAATATTATCTTGATTGTCTTAAGAACTCTTAAAAACATAATCTAGAGGTATGAACCATCTCACAAACCCATGTAGAAAACACTGCATAAAGACAACTAATTCATTTTTTAAAATTCAATTTAATTCACTATTTGTGTTACAACCTGTGTCACCCCCCAATTTTTTTGTATAGTATCCTTTACCTGCAAGCAGTATCAACACTTTAAACACAGCTCTGCAGCATCACACTGACCAACTTTAAAACATGAGAAGGGGAAATGTGTAGATTAAAGGTGGCTTTTGTAAAAAGTTTAACTGTACATTCCAGTTTAACTACAGAACTGCCTGATGACCTCTTCTATAGCAAAAAACCAGGGACGTAAACATCAAATGCTGGGTGTAAGGACAAAAGCTTTCTACACGTTTACAAAGATTCAGAATTTAGAATTTATGATGTTCATGTGAAATTGTGGGAAACATGGCACCTACATAGATATATTACTTAAGTTTCCATTACAGAAACACATATAAACTTTCATATCTCAGTAGTTCCTGATTTTCTCTTGGAGGCATCAGAGAAAGCACCATTCTTCACAAGAGCCTGCTAATCTTCAGTACCATATGAATTCTGCATTATCAATTAATTTTTCACTGAAGCAGCCACAACTTCAGAACATGCTAGATGACTGTTCAGTGTACCAGGACGTTCATTACAATCAGCTGCAGCTACAACTCAGAGATGTTCTACTTGGAAAAAACATGCCTGACCCATATTCTGACATGAATTTAAGCCCAAAACCCTGACTTTATTGCTCCTGCCCCTTCGGATTTTCAGATTACAAACTCAGTCATTTTAAGTTCTGTTCACCATAAATAAAACTTCACAGTTTTTAAGTCCTGGGGATTTATATATAATTTCTTCAACTGGCATAATAAAAAGCAAAAACTTATAAATAACATACTAAGCTTCCTCTAGGATGAAAACTTCGGAGACAGTTAAACAATTATAATTAGTGGTTATAAAACCACAATAGACTTTTCATTAAAAAGGCAAATTCATATTTGCTTATTCATGCAACTGTGAACTAAATGTCATCAACAACAAATCTGTTTTGAATAAGGGGTTTATTCTTAATATAGTTACATTACCTAAGTAAATGACTTATGGTCTCAGAAATGAGAACCACAGGATTCTCAACAATTGCACCTGCTTTCCTAAGCACTGGCTCCTTCACTTAAGTTTTTCTCTTAAATTAATCATCAATAAGGTAAAAGCAAGCTATTTCTGTCCAAATAAGGTTTATTACATGCTTTTGCTGTTGTCTTATTACTCCACTGCACAGCGAAGCAATAAAAGTTTTTGTAACACAGAAAATGCAAGTGCTGGTGGAAAATAATGACTTAACACATATTTTCTTAATTTCAATTTCTAAGACGACCATCACTATTTCTTATCAAGATCGATTCCTTTTAAAAAAGAATTTAAAGAACTGTATTAAACACTTTCTAGTGCAATCACACCATAGTTTTCTGTTATGCTCTTGAATTCCCTGTCTGCTTCACTTGCAAAATCTGACTATGCTTGAAAGTTACAAGACATGATGGAGATAAGGACTGGAGAACAGGGCTGCTGCTACCACTCTCCTTACTCTAGGTCAACCTGCCCCTAAGCACTCAATGCTCTGCTCGCCTCCCGAGTAGCTGAGGAATAGGCTCCCCTTATGTTTTCAAATTCTGCCGAAACAGAAAGAAGCAGCTGATTGAGATATTGCCTCAGCTTCCAATTTTTCCAATCCGATGTTCTGCTGTATTACTTATTCCTTACAATTTTAACCCTGTGTGCATACATACATAAACATATATATCATTCAGACAGCCATTTGGTTTTGGAGTTGCACTGATCCAATGACAGCCTTCTCCAGCCCGGCAAAAGAACGTTTCTGTTATCTTTTTTAGATTACCAACACTTAAGATAACAAAGCCACAGACTGCAAGTGCTAACTTCTTGTGAGCAGTTGCACCGAGCACAAAAAGCACACATTAGATACTGAAACTACATCCAGTTCAGGGAACACAAGACAAAAGGCTATGAGAGGGCTTCAGTTAAAAATGATAGCTCAGATACGTACTATAAGCAACACTAGAAGAATTGTATATAGTTTGTCAACAATACCAGATGCAACACCTGCTTATCACACAACACCACAGTGCTTCCATGTTCTAAGAACAGTAAGCCAGCTGCAAAAGACAAATTGGAACACTTAAAACAGTAATTGTCAGGGTGTGGAATAAGTCCCAGGGGCATAAAATTCATACAGCATCTAGAGTTTTCCTCCTCCACCAACAATCAGGTTCCCTTTCTCTCTCGCGAAACCCACTTTCTACCAAGCTCAGGCTCTGTCCACTCTCTCCGGGTGCCCACCTCCCCACCCCTCGGAGCCGGGACCCCGCCGTGAAGCCCGCAGACAGGCACGGAGATGAGCAGACCCCAGCCAGCGCCGCACTCCCGACCCCCACGGCAAGGGCACCGGGGGCGGCGGGCAGGTCGAAGGGGGCGCTGACGGGCGGGGGCAGATCCCGAGTGGGCCCCGCCAGGGGCTGCGGGCTCCCCGCCCCGCCGCCACGCCGCCCACAGGCCCAGCCACCCACCCAAGCGCTGCCGGGGAGGCCGGGGAAGCGGCGGCCGCTCGCCCGGTGCCACACGTAGGACGGGAGGGGAGGGGAAGTGCGGCCCGGCCCCGGCCTCCCCGCCCTGCTGCCGGGGCCGGGCCCGGCCCGAACTCGGGGCCCAACGGCCCGTCCCTCACCTGCTGCCGCCCCGGAGGCGTCGTGCTGAGGGGGGAGGGAGGACGGGACGGAGGGAGGGAAGGGGGGAAGGAGGAAGCCGGGCGGGGCGGCGCCGCTGCTCCCTCTCCAGCTTTATTTTCTTCCTCCTCCGGTACCTGCAGGAGCCGGAAGCGCTTGGCCGGAAAGGCGGCTGACGGCGAGGAGGCGGTGGCGGCGGGCAGCGGCCTCTCTAGGCTGCGGCGCTCCTCTCTATGGTCGCTGCCCGGCCCAGCCGTAGCCATGGCAACTAGAGCCGGGGCCTGGGCAGGCCTGAGGTGCGGTGCTGGGCCCGCGGCTCGGCGCTGGGGGGCCTGGTCCAAAATACAGCCGGCCAGCGCCGCCAAGCTGAAGTCTGCGAATGGCGTCTGCCAGCTGTAACCGGGCTCAGGCTCTTCCTGCCTCTGCCAAGTGCCGTGGCCGTGAGGTCAGAGCGCCGTCTTGAAAACCGGCCTCATCGAAGGCGCCCCCAGCAAACAGCGGCAGAGCAGGAGCGCGGATGCGTGCTTGGTGCCATGGCAGAGGCTTCAGGGAGTCCTCCGCCCCAGCCGGTAGTGAGGAGGAAAAAAAGCATATCGATCGAGGAGAAAATTGATATCATAAGCGCTGTGGAGAGTGGCGAGAAAAAGGCGGACATCGCGGCCAAGTATGGCATAAAGAAGAACTCCTTGTCTTCAATCATGAAGAATAAAGAAAAAGTTTTGGAAGCCTTTGAATCTTTACGATTTGATCCTAAAAGAAAAAGGCTAAGGACTGCTTTTTATACCGACCTGGAGGAGGCGTTGATGAAGTGGTACAGAATTGCTCAGTGCTTGAATGTGCCGGTAAATGGTCCCATGTTGCGCCTCAAGGCTAACGATTTTGCCCAGAAGCTTGGACATAGTGATTTTAAATGCAGCAATGGCTGGCTCGATCGTTTCAAGTCAAGGTATGGTTTGGTTTTCAGAGCACAGCCTGTAGAAGCTGCGACTGCTACTACAGTGGATGCTCCAACTCCTTGGTACCAAAATGTTCTTCCTTATTATTTAAATGATTATCGGCCAAAAAATGTGTTTTTTATACAAGAGACTGGATTGTTGTATCAGATGTTACCGCATAACACATTTGCATTTAAAGGGGAAACTTGTTCAGTGGGTAAACTAAGCAAAGAGAGAATAACCATAGTGGTGGGTACAAATATGGATGGCTCCGAGAAACTTCCTTTGCTTGTTATAGGAAAAAACAAAAGTCCACGCTCTTTCAAAGATGTGAAGTCACTGCATGTGGATTATGAGGCAAATGATATGGCGTGGATGACTTCAGAAGTGTTTGAACAGTGGATGCATAAACTTGATGACAGATTTCAGGCACAGCAGCGACAAGTAGTTATTCTCGTTGATTCTCTCCCAGCTCACACAGAAGTAAAGAACTTGAAGTCTGTCAAATTAGTGTTCTCTCCTCCAGACTCTTCTTCATGTATGGCTACCAAACAAGGGGTTATCAGGCGTTTGAAGGTTAAATACAGGCGCTGTCTTATCAAGAGATTTGTTGACTGCATAGAAGGTAATAAAGAGTTTATGCTGACTCTTCTTGATGCAATTGAGATGTTGCACCTGTGCTGGCGGGAAGTAACACCAGAGACTTTTGTAAAAAGTTATCATGAAACAGGATTCAAATTAGAAACCAAGGCAAATGGTAACGATGCAGAGGTTGAAAGTGATTTTGATTTGATTGCACATGCACAGGCAGCTGGAGTGGAGTTTCCAAAAGGTCTGTCTTTGGAGGAATATGCAGCTTTAGATGATGGCTTGGTAACTTGCGAAACACCCACAAATAATGGAAAGATGTGTGCCAAAGAAAGCACATCAGATAAAGCTGGGACATTTATTGGTGATGAAGATGAGGATGAAGGTGATCAATTTCAGGGAGACGAACAGCCTTTACCATCGAAAAATGAGGCTTTGAGTGCTTTAGATACCCTTCGAAAGTTTCTCAGAAGTCAAGACATGAATGATTCTCTTCACGATTCCATAGCTGACCTGGAGAATTTTATTCAACATGTAGCATGTAAATAAGTATTTTAGCAAAGTGTGAAAGCATGTAACTGAAAAAAAGGAATTACATAAGTAAACAAAAATAGGCAGTTTAGTAATAAGTGTTGCTGCAGCGTCCTCTAATGTGTCTTGCTCAGGTGCCTAGATGTATATAACAAAAGGTCTGTGAACTGAAGTTTTCCACAAAATCAGGAGGAAAGAACACAAAATTTGGGGTGGAGAGAGGAAATAAATCTTTAAAATGATAACTGTAGTAAGTACAGTGCAGGCAAAAGCCATTCTTTGAGCAGTTCAGTGCATTCAGGATGAACTGGCGCCCACCTGGATTTCTTTCTTCAGGAAGAGATTAGCAGTAGATGTAAATTAGATATTAGGAAGAAATTCTCTACCCTGAGGGTGGTGAGACACTGGAACAGGCTGCCTAGAGAAGTTGTAGATGCCCCATCCCTGGAAGTGTTCAAGGCCAGGCTGGATGGGGCTTTGAGCAACCTGATCTAGTAGGTGGTGCTCCTGCCCAGAGTAGGGGGGTTGGAATTACATGATCTTTAAGGTCCCTACTAACCCAAACCATTCTTTGATTCTATGATAATTTCAGCAGTGTCTTTGATACTGTTGACAGTGGAACAGCAAATATTTATCAGCTTGGTGCTTTTGATACTGAAAGAAAAAACTGAGTAACACAGAAAATGCATGCTTAAATTCTGAGAACTAAGGGATTTTTAAAATAAATTTTTTTGGTCCTTGCTCAAGAATTCTGGCCATAGTTTATTCTTGCAGCAGCTGATGAACAGCAGAAAGTTAGCGGCTTTGGATGTGTTTTGTTTTCGTAAAGCTACTTGTGTGTGGATACACCCGAATGGCATAATCATTTATCCAAGAGTCAAAAGACAAACAAACCTTTACTTGGTCTTTGAAGAGGTCAAAAAGGACAGTCATTCTCTCCCTTCCAGCCTTTTTGGTATTTGGATTTGATGTAGGTCCTTCTGTGCAACTCCATGTATTTCTACAGTAAATACAGAAAAAAGCGGCTTATGCAGTATCTGCACTCAAAACCTTACCGAACTCTTATTTTATTTACTACACTTGAAGGCTTTGCTGTAGGAGTCAATGCACCAATGCAATTCACTATTATAGGTGCCATTAACAGGGGTGCTGTTTGCATGAATGCAGTGTGAAGTTGAGTAAACCACAGTACATTTACATGTCTACAAGTGTGGGGTTCAAGCAATGTAATCGCACCAGAGCCAAAAATCTCAATTTGTTTGAGACATACTGTTTGTGACTTTTTTCAAAACCTGTTTTAAATATTTTCCGTATCTGCCAATTTTATTTTTTTCCAAAAGCTAGAGATAATACTTTTTCTATTTTAGAGGAAGAATAAAATATTTTATGGAAGCCCTTTAGGAAACCTGTGTAATAAAGAATCATTTATGGTGCCTAGAATTAAACCGTGAGAAACAGTCTCTTGCTTACTTGAATCTTCATTTTTCAATAAATAGTTTGGCTAAAGCTTTGTTTACTGTTCTTTCTGGGTGAGGACAGTTTATCCATTTCTAAAAGCATTTCAGAAAATGCATCAAATTGTTGGAAGACAGTGAAAATGGGGGAGGGGGACTGGTGTGGTGAGAAAATGCCCATGGCTAAGCTGTATGAACATTTTACTAGAACCCCTACAAAAAGACCCCCATGATCTTCTGGTTTCTTATTATGCAGTATCTGATGTGAGTTCCATCCAAAGGATATTCTGATGAAATAAGAAATTTCTGTTGAAATTCCAATAAAGTCCCATGCAGAGATCTATAGATTCTGTGAAAGATGTACCCCTCTGTATTATCTCTGTTAATTATTTATTTAGTGAAAATACAGATGCAAAGTCTTTTAAATTCAGAAGCTGTGTCAAATAAATCAACACATTTTGCTTGCTTAAATAGTTTACCACAAAGCTTATGAGGAGTCCTTTTCATTTTGGCTAGGTTTATTTGAAGTTCATGTAAAACCCACAGAGCCCTTCAGATAATTTTCCTAAAGTAATCCTTTGATTTAAGATCCATGATTTTCTTTGCAACAGCTTGTCCTGCTAAAAGCAAGTTCGGGAAGAAGTTTCTACTATCCATGTAGTAAATTTGTATATTCTTTAGGATTCAACTCCACGTGGACCTCATCGGCCCAGGATCCAGATAAGGAGACTCTCTCTTTCCTTGTAAGAGAATTCTGTGTGTGAAAGTGTTGATGGGAGTGAGAAAACTCGTGTAAGTAAGCAGCAAATCTTGGCTAAGCAAGGGTTCAGTCTACAAGAAGTGTAGTCTTTGCAAGATGAGGCTTAGAAAATCAGGAGACACGAAATCATTAGCTGATGACAAAGAAAATAAATTACTGAGTGCTGTCATACTCCCTCATGAAAAGAACAGGAAGAATTTAATAATTTGGGCTGGACTTTGAAGGTGAGCTGTGGAACTTGCTTTAAAAAACATACAGCCCCTCAAAATCCCATATCTTTAGAGAATCTATGACTTTTTTGCTAGCCTCCTAGATCATTCTAAGAAGCCAAGCTAAAATGAACTCACCGAAACTATCTTTTTAGGTCAGGCACTTTATATACTAACACTATAGCTTTTGGAATTGTATAGGAGCCCAAATATTTCTTTTCACGTGGATTTTGGTCACATTTATAGTCGAGCAGAGAACGCAAAATCCATTTTGAAGCTTGTTGCTATCTCAGGTGTTTGTTCACGGGGAAACGCAGACCTCCGATCCAAAATGCTAGCAGTGAAAAAGGAAGTAGTACGCTATGTAAATGTTAGTCATTTCAGCCTGTGTACACAGTCTGAGCTAGACATTTTTTTACATTGTCTAGCTAAACCTTCACGACACTGGCTTTTTATGTCTGGGGTGGTATCTGTTGGAGGGAGAGGAAGGATATTGCTTTAGCTTGCACCATCTTTAAAAATAAGAACCTTTTCTACAAAACACAGATTACTAAGGCTGTCATTTGCTTTAGTACTTCAGATAATGAGTTTGGACAACTATGTGCTTTTTCCTGTAATTTGGCATCAAGTCAGTAAAGTCACTTTAAGTAACCCAAAGTTAATTCTAGAAGTGTGAACTGAAAACACGAAGTTTTAAGAATACAAGTAATCAAGGCCAAAATAGAAAAAAAAAAAAAAACTGGAACATATCTTTGATATAATAAAAAGCATTCTCAGAGTCGTTCTTGAGACAAGTAAAGCATAAAATTAAGTATACTTTTCAAAATACATCTGCATTTGAAAATTATAATAAATACTACACTGTTTCTGATTTTTGTGTGTGGTTCTGTGTACCTTTCAGACCTATAAAACTGTATCTCCTTTTAAAATTGAAATTAATTAATTTAAAATTAAAATATTACTCAGAGTAATATTAGTCACCTCTAAAGGTAAAAGGAAACTACTTTAACAAGTTTTTGCACCTTTAGGCAAAAACCGAAGAGAGGGGGCAGTGAGAGATTCATAGGAGAGCAATCCACATGTGCCTTTATATCCCAGATATACACATTTTGATAGCTAAGTAGTCTGGAGGGAGTAAATAGTTAGATGTTTTTTCATTATTTATTATATAGAGTTTGAGAATGATAGTCTCAAACATGCAGAATCTTTAGAGGTTTTAAGTTTTAGAAATGTCATACTACTTTGTTAGCTAGTGTTCTTGCAGCAGAAAACAGCAATCATATGCAGGTATTAATGTCAGTTAATTTCAGATCATTTTTCTTTGTTCTCTCTAGCACCTTGGAAAGTGTAGGTATGCTCAGGTAGGCAACCAATTTTCAATGAACAGTAGAAACTGTTTTAGTCGGATTTAACTGCAAGAATTTCATAAATGTCAATTAAATTATAACAGTAAAAAGTAAGTAAAATATCTTCAAGATTTTTTGCTGGTTGTCTTCACTGAAATGGTAGAATGAATATTTGTCCACTTAGCAGTTAACTAAAACGTGTGGTGACCCGGCAACCATGGCATGCAATGACAGCATTCCACATTATTTTCTTCTTTGCTATCAGTAAAAGTTGGTGCTTTCTGGTTTTGGGATATTGGTTTTGGGTAGTTGTCAAAGGAGGACTTTGCAAAGTTCTTATTGGGGCTGTTGCCAGAGAAGGGAAGTTATATTTAGGCAAGGAAGTCAGTATTTGAATCCAGATATTTTAATATGACTATTTTGGGATTTGCTTTCTTGAAAATCAGAACGAAAAATCAGTCAATTCATAAGCAAAAAACTCTTTTCTAATTGAAATCTTTGTGATGTGATGAGTGACAGTGTACTTCTTATCGATACATTCGATAACAATAGAAAAATCTTTGCAACAGATGGAAAGATAACAATTTTATGTCTGACAGCCTGTTTTTGCACACAGCTTTTGTGTTGCTAAAGCAGTGATGTACAGAGACGCGATTCCCTTTTACTGACATAACTAGCTGAGGTATGACCACATAATTCTTATATGAGATTACTAATTCAAGCATAGCTCACTGCCCTTCTTGGTAGTTGAGTTCCTCCATTTGAGACGTATTTTCTCTCTCATAACTATGGCTGTTTAACTGTGTCAGTCCAGTTAAACCGTGCGGCTTCTGGGTTAAGGCAGAGTGAGAAAACCAGTAGCGCCTTGCTGACTTCCTCATAGCTGTGTCATCTCTGCTCCTTGAGCCGAATGGAGAAGTCTAAATGACAAATTACTGTGATCGGTAAAGAGAATGAATACTGCACTGAATTACCAGATCTGCTGAGTGAGAAGATGCCATATTTACCGCAATTTTTAAAATGCCTTCCTGTGTTTTACAATATTTCAGCTGAAAGCCACGTTCTTCCTCAGCTTATACGCCGTCCTACCTCTGGCACAACTTTCCAGCCTTGTGTGTGAGTAGCGCCGAGGGGAACAGGTCAGTCTCCACACTGCACACCTGGCTACAATCCATGCGAATTGTTGGCGCACACGCAGGTCATCAGCCATGTCAACGGGGAGGTGAGCTCCAGAGCTGGTTTGCATCCTCCACTTCTCCCGAGTTCCTGTTGCTTTGTGTCCCTGTGTGAGCCCTTGGCTATGACCACCTGGTTATAATAACCGCTTGGTTATAATCTCATCCGTCTGGGAAAGTTGTGGTCCGATGGGATGGTGCAACCTCACCCCAAATGCCAAATGAAATGCTGTTCATAATATATTGATCAGCTCTTTGAAAACTTTGCAGGAGCCAGAGTTGCTGATAGAGACATCAGGCTGGGAAGAGGTCTCAGCTCTCCCAGCCCCTGCTCGGTAGCAAAGCTGAAGAACTTCTGGAGAAGTTCTTGCAGAACACTCACTGTTCAAGAAGGATGACTTCCATGTGTGATAACTAGCTCTGGATTTTTCATCTGAAGTCATCCAAGTCTCTTGAGACATGTGGGCTCTGTGGGGCTGCCACCGTGTCATGCATACAAGGAGAAAACTTAACTGAAACCACTGCTTTTCTTCTAGCAGTGTTGGTGCCTTATACTTCTAAGCTGTATAAATGATGCAGTATGATATTTTGCTCTTCAAAATTCTATTTCTTTCCTCTTCTACCTTTTTTTTGTCCGTTGCCTCCTATCATTTTATATTCATTGATAACCTGCTAATTCTAGTGTTAATGCACAACATTCTGGCAACCTGCTTTTCTCCTTACTGTTCCTATTTCTAATATTATCTTTTGGAGGTGGTATTTTTGAATCATCTCATGTATCAGCTAGTATCACCCTCTTGGTACACATGCTCGTGATCTCAGGCCCTAATTTCTCCATTGCTGTATTTAGTGGCCTTCCCACATCCTTTCTTCATTTAGTCAAGAACATTTAGCGTGTCCATATTTCTTTTTGTCATCTCTTCTTTTGGAAGAGGGTGAGCAGTGCTGTTTTCCAGCAGTTGCCCGGGATGTCTGAGAGAATTGGTAATAAACCAGATAATCTTTCTCTCCTTTCAGGTGTCTCTATTTTTCTTCTTCTGTCAGTGGTCCCTTCTGATCTGTACTTTGGAGATTCTTGATCTGACATTTAGTATCTTTGTCTAAACCATTCCCTTTTCTCTTTCATCTCTTACCCTTATCTGCCTGTATAGCATCCTTGCCACAGTTCACTTTTGCATTTCCATTTCTAAATATCATACCCCTAACCTCAGCTCTTTGGATCTTTCCTCTCTTCTCTTTTTCTGGCCCCATCTAATGTTTAAACTACATTTCAAACTCCCTTTTCCTTCTTTCCATGATTCAATGTCTATTTCTCTTCTCCAAACCCCAATATTTAACTCTTTCTGGAGACAACCAGTTTTTTACCCTTTACCCTCTGTTTTACTTAGTGTGTCTTCATGATACCCTTAGATCAAAGATTATGTATTAATTAGGAGTATGTTATTTTCCCTAAATATACCTTTTTGCATTTTGTTTTCTCCCATTCTTTGTTCCTAGCACTTTCAAGTCTTTCCTTTGCTTGAATCTTTCTTTTGCACTCCTGATCACCAGCATGAACTGGATTCATTTTTTTAAGCTTGTAAAAAAATAAACCCACAGACAAAACCTGCACAGAGAGTGAGTTTGGGGCTATTTGTTTACATAGCTAACCCTGTTACAATGCTGCATAACATAAATCAGATTGAAAGCCAGCTCAGACATTAGCTAGTTTCTATCAAGGTTTTTATTTGAATTTACATTGTTTATTTTCAATCTGATTTTTCCTATTTCAATGGTTGTTTGCGATTTCTCAGATATTTATGCCCTGTTTGGCTTTGTAGCTAGCCCATATGGCCTGAGATTATGGAGAAAAGCATAAAAAAAAAAAGAGTTAAAAGGTGAGGTCCTGGTCCGTTGAGATTCCCCTGCAGGAACTTGGGGAGAACTTGTAACTCAGGTTAAGCAGAACTTTTAATTCAAAATCAATATTCAGACTCCTCTGAAAGTCCACATCCATACACAAATTAGCCACAGAAATTGATACAAGAGATAACACCCCAGGCTGTCTGAATTTAGGATGGCGAGAAACGGCCACCCATAATTCAGCTCCACTTCAAAATTCATTGACACGGGTTTTTTTTCCCGGAGCTAAGGAGACACAATCTATGTAAACCGTGTGTCACTGCACTGCCCAGGGCTCATCTGCGTGCAGTAAGCAAATAGAAATTCGCCTAGAGACAAAGCAAGGCTGAAACAGCTTTTCTGTGTCAGAGCAGTATTTCTGTACAGTCTAGAAGTTGCAGGAAGAGTCAGAAGAGCTTGAAAATTGGCATGGCAATTCAGAAGTTACTACAAGACACTTTGTAGTACAGACTTGGGATCTCTGAGTTAGAGAGACACTTACTATGTGCAGTTCCCAACAACTGCCAACCTATTTTTGAAAAGCTGGCTTGATGGACATCAGTTTTGCAGCTCTGAGAAAATGTAGCCAAGAGCGTTACACGTACATTCAAAGAGACGTTGGCACAGGCAAACGTTACGGTTCAAATTCTCGCAGAGAGAGACCCTCAGTTGCCTGTGAGAGCTGAGGGTGACCAGATGCGGTGCATAGATTCCGAGTGTCTGCAGAGAAGCAGGAGCAGACATGGCACATACCCTGTAGACATGCAAGAGCAGGACGGAAAAGGCAAGTACAGGCAGACGGAGCTGCAGGCTCTCGGCACCGATTGATGAATGACTATAAGGGATCGTCTTATGCCCCGTCAGAAGGGCTTTCCCTACATGCCCCATTACCAACCCGAGTTTTACAAAAAGTGAAGGAAGTCCTCTTATGAACTGAAAGAGATTTGAGATTTCTTGCCACTTTGGCAATTTCGTGCTCCGTACCCTTGTAGAAGTTGGCAGCAGAAACCAAAACTACAAAAGGTACAGCTGAATGTGGCAGCAGAAGCCAAAACTACAAAAGGTAAAGCTGTGAAGTAAATGCACAGTGAAGCCTGTAGGTCTTTATGTCACCTTTTCACCTGGCCTTTTCTCAGCCCATGTGGAGTTAGCAGCATTACTACAAGGGGCCACCTGCACAGTCCCCTAAATCAGGCAGCACTTTCAAAGATTAGTCAAAATCTAATTTAAAGCCAGCAACTTGCCCACTACTGCTAACAGGAGAGCATTTGGCAAACTAAATGCTGGGATTATTAGAAACCATTTTGCGATTGCATCTTAAATATTCGTGGTTAAAGAGCAACCAAGAGGCTTTAGGAAAATAACAGGACTTGACAATTCCCTAAGAATACCTACACCATTATCTATAGCCAGCATTAATGCACATATGCAACTGCAAACCTGTATTGCTATTTAAATGCCTGTGTCGATCTGTTGAGGACTAACACTGGGATGGCAGATAACATCCTGGGCAATGAGATTATATGAAATTTACATTAATGTAAGCTTCCTAAGGGATTATTTAGAATGGGGATTAGGGAGCTTTATGAATTTAAGACTTCCTTCAGATTTCTTCGTCTTCTCACCTCGTCTCACAGAAGGGAGAAGCTGGTGGCTTGCACCGGTGCAGGCTCACAGCAGGTAGCATGATCCTTTTGAACGGCCTTCTTTGTGGGGAGCTCTGCTAGTGTTTGCCAGCGTATTGGTCTGCAAGAATTAGGAGGAAATGCTGCAATGTATGGAAAACAGCTCTTATGCTCCAGCCAGTGGGAGGTGTAACTGCTGCTCTGCCTCCCGAGTGGGTTGAGCCAGCCTCTTACTGGGATGCCGACTCCTCAGGCAAGGCACATATTTGTGAGATTACATCTTCAGAAAGCAGAAATGCAGGTACTGGTTTGCTTTTCATCATTCATCCTGCACTCTCCTTCCTGTCTGCCATTCCAGCTCCTCGGAGATTAAAAATTCCCTGCCAGCTGCCTGCCTGATCCAATCAGTCCCCCAGTTCAGAAACCCGAGATGGTTCCATGCCATCCACTCGCCTGATTTTCAGGCTTTAAATATAGCTCCTATATTTGGCAGGCATCTTTTTGCCTTTTTTTGAGTTCCATATATTTGCATTCTCTAAAAGCATTTCCAGCTCTAATGGGAAAAGAATGAGTTGTGGACCTCAAATGAACTCCACGTTCCTCTCTCCATGTGGAGATACAAATATAAGAATTTATACCAGGCAGAGATCCGCCCTTACTGACTTTAAAGGGGGTTGTAGACTTAAGCTATGTGTGGATTGACTTTTGCAGGAGACGTAAGATTTCACGATGAAGTAGTCAGAATCAAGATGGATTAACAGAGGAATTATACATTTCACTTTCAGGAAGCCTCTGTTTCCTATAGGATCATGTCTGTGATTCTTTCCATCATGGATTTCTTTACCAGCCATTAGCACTGGCCTCTTTTACTCTTGATGCAGCTGCCTGCTAATTCTCACAGAACTTTAATATTGCTTACCTTGTACGCAAGGCACACCTAAGTTATAGAAATGGTACCTTCTGACAGTGGATCAGTCTTCGGAGATCAGCATATGGGCAGCCTGTCAGACCCAGGAACTTCTTGCTTCACACCGCGCTTGGTCCACCTACACTTTGGCACGGAGGTGTGACTGTGGCATGGACAGGTAACTAGAAAAGGAGCCGTCAGAGTCAAAGGGTATCACTTTTGTATGGAAACACAGAATCATAGAGTCATTTTGGTCGGAAGAGACTGTTAATAGTCATATTAGGATATGTAATTGGGCTGCTAGCCCATACTGAAGTGTATTTCACTATTACAGCTCGCTCCAGCAACCACAAAAAAATAATCTAGTGCAAGCATGACAACTTGCACTCCTATCACAGGTACTGGTCAAAAAATTGATCTACCTGAAAATGAGCTAACCCATCTGTTTGGGAAGGATTTCTCCCCATACCAGGCTGAAGCAGGAGGGAAGGGACATAGACAGCTGCCTGTATTTTGGCAAACTCAACATATCTACACTTTATACAAATTCATGAGGTTTCAATAAATGACATTTTGGTAAGCTCAGCACTTGCACATCTTAGTCAAATTGTTAAGGTTTCACTAAGTGACAGCTATATTGCGACTTAAATTCTGTATATTCTAACTAAATGATGTGAATAAACACATAAACTTGCTTTAACCATGTAATAAACCAGCATAGTTTCTCATGAGGAATGAAGAAAGGCATATCTCAGAGAGAAAGAAACAAAAATAAAGTCACAGAAAAGACACAAGACAAAATTTCTGATTTTTTTTTTCCCCCGGCTAGTCTCGCAGGACTATAGTCAGCTATACTGAGCTGAAAGTTAGATTTAAACATAGGATATTGAGAAGTGGTGCTTTCTGCCATAACTCTACTCAGCGTATCCCTCCCTGGCTTGTGACCGATGGCATTTTGGATGAGTAAAATATCACAAAAAAAAAAAAAAAATTATCACCTGCATGAAGAGCTGGTCAGGGATTAAATACACCATGTGTTAGGACAGGGCACTGTTTTCAGAGAAGTAAGAATTGTAGGCAAGATACTGCTCACATCCCCTACTGAAAATGACAGTGGAGGTATGTGACTTTCCAGGTTTCAGCAAGGTGTATGAGTGATTTCAGATACCATGCAGAAGTTTACAAATTCTTGAAATATCATCCTTGGCATTGCGAAGATTGTAGGAAACTCATGGAGTTACCAATCTGTGTGTTTTATATGATCACGCTGCCAAAGGGATGTATCACGTACTAGCATCTGTGATGGTCAAACCAGTATTAACAATATAGTGCCATAGAAAATACTTTAATTGCATATTTTAAAAAAAAAAATCATATTTCAAAAATATACTTAGGTCCATTTTAAATTAACCACCTATGCTTCAGTGCTCCAGTCCTAATTTCCACTGGCATAGAAGAGTGGGCAAAAACGCTCTCGGGAACATCGCCACTTTTCTGTACAGGAACCTGAAGTTGAAATGGCACATGGTCAACACGCAGGCTGAAAGCCATCCCCACAGCCTTAATTTAGCCTCTTGCTGGTATGCACATTGTAAATACAATCTTTCTACAGACTCTCACACTTTTTTTTCCTTTAATATCTGTCTTGTTTTCAGCCGGACACTGTCGCTTTGATTCCACTGGGACTATTTACATGCTTAAATATGCTCACAACTTCTGCAAAGTTGGACTAAGACAGGACTGGAGGCTGTCTCCATGATTTTAAAGGGTGGCTCATTACGCTAGACTAGAACTCGGCATTTGGGTTAGATCCTTTAAAGGTATTTAAATGACCAACTAGGAAAATACACTTTTTCAAAGTATCTAGGAACCAAACTTGCCCCAGATCAGATATCCATACTCTTGAAAGTAGTTAGTGCTTATTTGCAGCTTTAGGTATCTAAGTAGCTGTAAAAAGGCTCGTCTTTAATGTTTCTTTTTAGTCTGGACTCTATATTAGCTATTTGTGAAATAAAGTTCAGTAATTAAATTACAGTGAAAATATGCACAGGAAAAAGTGGAGAACATTTAAATTCAAGAATAGAGAAAGAGACTTAGATGGGAGGATCAAATGAGAGCTGCCACAGCCTAAAAAAGTATCAGGCAACATTTAAGCAGCATTATTTTAGGACATCAAAGTTTATCTTCAGATACTTAAGGTGTGGCTGGAAAAACCTTAGTACTCATGTTACAGTTTGGATGTGCTGGTGTGGTTTTTTATGGTAGAGTGTTACTGCAAGAATGTGCTTTTCAGATTTTATTCTCTTCTTATGAATCATTCACAGCTGAGAAAATAACCTTCCATCAGTCAGTTGAAGCACCTTAGAAATAAAAATAAGAAGGGTTTAAAAAAATCTAGTTTACTTTCCCTCAAGTACTTGTTTCCCTAGGCTTCATTTTACTAAACCCACCAATGAATACAGCTGAGGCAGTTTTATGTTTGTTTTTTCAATCCTTTACTTCATCAGTCTCGCTTTTTATTATCTCTTTAAGAAAAATGTTTCAATTTCTATAGAGCACCGTGGGGTTTTTTTCCAAGACAAATCTTAAGCTAACACTGACTTGAAAGTGACAGCTAATGAGTAGGCACCTCTGTGTAAGAAAGACAGGCAGTGCTGGCATTTCGTGTACAGGTAATTCACCGCCTGACGGCTTTTCCCCCCTTTCAGTTGCTGCCTGCACATCTATTAGCTGAGCTGGCACATGAAAGCCTGTGGCCAGACGAGGCTCTGATCCTTGTGCCGGGCACCCAGTGTTTCTTCTCTTGCTGCTAGGAGCAGTCACAGAGAATTTCTGTTCTCTGAAGTGTTTTTTCCGAATTGCACAGGTAATCTTTTTAGCATTATGCTTGTATTGTCCATCCTGTATCGGTCTGTCCTGCGAGGTCTGCTCCCCTCCTGTGCCTGCGCAGTCATTTCCATAGGAGATAACTTTATTCCTGATACTGGAGTCTGCTGTCAGCTCCTGCTCTGAACAGGCATTTGAGCACAGTATGCAGCTTATTATGTCCGTACACGTGCAACACTAGTTTTGGGGTCCAGTTCTGGTCAGGCATCTTCCCAAACCTCTGGCGGGGAGGGGAAAGGGACCCTCTCCTGCCAACAGCATTGCAATTCCCTGATGAACCGCTTGTTCCTTAAATTAGTTTGTCTTGGATTGTTTATATTGAAGGTGTTTGGGATACATTGTAACCCTACAGAAAATTTGTATTTAAATCATTCAGTCTCTAATTCCACCCTAGACTCTAAGCATTGTAGTGCATCATTTACATAATTACTTTCAAAGAATGAGACAAACCTTTAACTAATAATTCCCTGTGCTGCTCTGCAAAGAAGTGAAACCCTGATTTATTCATACATAAAAGATCAGGAAACTGACCCAAGCCCTTTTAAAAACCGATGCATTTTATTTCAATTTCATTCCATCACTGGCCTTGAAGGATCCAAATGGAAGACATTAATAAACTGTAGATTACTGTCACAGTAGTGGTATTGTCAGAATTAATAAAATTGCCTGAAAGCTCGATTCTCAGAATTGCATTAGGCAGAACTTGGCTGCTTGTCTGAGATGCTCACGGCTTCATGTCTCATGAGGGTGCTTTGCATAGTTTTGAAATAAAGTGGGGCACTGCCTTGTGGCCCAACTGCCTAGGTTTTCCATGTTAAAACAGAGAGTTTTGGGGGCAGAAGAGGGTGGTGGTGCGGGTACACAGCCGCAGCCAGAGCGTGGGTGCACTCGGACCTTGCGAAGTTGGGACAGAGCCCTTACATTCAGCCGCTGAAGGGAACATGAAGTTGGTAGCACTGAGATAAGCACAAGGTTTCCCAAAAAAACCCGCCGTGAAGCTGTACTTTGTGGGGTTCATCCCACCTTCATCCAGCCTGCATTGAGACAAAGATGCATCTCATGGAGTCTCACCTCGATTTCAGTGGTAGGAGTCTTGGAAGAGCGTGGGTGAAGGATGTCACAGGCACACCCCGCAGTGGGCTGGGTGGAGGCACAGCTTGGGACTACTTACATCACACCATAATGCTGTGTTTCACTAGCAGTTGGATAAGAAGACAACTTTGCTGAAGAGAGGTCATCCTTTCAGAAGTGTAGATTTTGCCCACCGTAAAGCTGAGCCCCCAGGGGGAAGCATATTTCTAAAGACAGTCAGTGCTGCAAGGTAATACAGGCAGCGTCTAGTTTAGAATTTTACACCAAGTTACAAATAGCTTAGGAAGCTTTTGGCTTTAAAATCTGTGTACTGCTTTCCAAAAAAAGAACAGAAATGAAGTGTCCAGCTACACTTCAATGTAAGTCTGCTAGCACCCTAGTTGCACCCTCTGGTCTTTTTCATTTCAGAGGAGTTTTTCATTAGAAGTCTCTCTTTCAATCCATTTTTCATTTTGTTAAAGGAAACGGATACAAACATCTGCATATTTTCAAGTATAGTTTTGTATTTTCTTTCTGTTCCTGTTGAAGTCTCCAGAATATTACAGCCATGATTTCATGGCCTGTGTTGCATGTAAGGAAGAAGAAAAGGAAAAAGATGATAAAAGAAAGCAGAAATGTACAAGCCCAGTTAAGCAGAGAGGTACTTAAAACTGGCAGATACTTGGTTTTATGCTTTTATTATCGCTCTGATTTTAGTTATGTTATTTTATGATACACAGTTAGGGCCAATATCTCATTGCTCTAAGCATTGTTCTAATTTATACTGGTGTCATTGGTTTAAGAAAGGTAGAAATCTTTTTAATGAGCACCTCTGCAGCTGAAATAAAATGTAACTTGTCTTTTCATATAATCTAGAATTGAGAGAGTTTACTGGAGAGAGAGCTTTATCTTCTGCACTTCACCCAGGCGAAGCTTGCTCTGAAACAAGTGCAACCACGGCTGCGGTTCCCAATCCACATGAGGTTTCTACAGAAGGATGCTGTGGATTTTAGTCTTGACTCTGCAACTCTTACTTATCTCTGCAGCCCAAAGATGCCCCGTTGCAGCTGGCACTCAGGATGGCCTGAAAAGATCCTTGCAGGCTTTGAAAACCCTCCTTTGCATTGGGGATAGATTTTTTTTTTTTAAATGTTGCAGTGAATTGCAATACAGCGCAATTTCCCGTTTTTTCATGGTGACTTGTGGGAAAATTTTATCTGTCCTTTCCCAACAACATATGTCAGAGGCAGAAATAAGCCATTAAGGGACCAGCAGAACTTGACTGGCACTGGCCTCTGCCTGCACTTCAGAGCAGGCAGATTAGCTGCTGACATCTGCAGCAGACAAGCTGCATTAACAGGAGTTTATAATATAAGCCCTGTAACTAGCCATCAGCTTGCTCCATCACTCTCAAAAGTTTAGCTGTCGCTGTTGTTGTGTTGGAGTTTTCGTAGAGAAAAGGAACAAGAAGAGACCGAGTCAAGTGTCTGCAGTGTTACAAAACATTTCTGTTTTTCTGAAAATGTCACACTGACGACATCCTGTAATCTCAGTGATGCAAACCTTTCTCTGATTAGGGAAGAACATTAGCAAACAGCCTAGCTACGCAGTCAGAAATGCCCTTTTTAACATAAAAATCAATGAAACAGTAGTGAAGGCACGTGCAGATGTTTCCAGCTGGGTAACATATGCTGAAAACACCCAGGAAACTTAGTTGTCCCGCCTGTGAAAAGACATTTCTTTTTGCTAAGGTACGTTGTGGATCCTAGTGAACACAATAAGGCCTATGAAATTATCAGATACAATCTACCCCTCTTACAAAAATCATCTGTGACTGAAGCCACCTGGGTTTCCAGATGCACAAGTTTGTTTTGCAGCAAAGTTGTCAGGATAGCGTTTGGTTTCCATATTTCTGCTGTGAAGAGAGAAGCACGCGGCTGAAGGCAGTGGCTGAGGTGAAGGTACTAACCTGGCTTCCCACGCAGCCAAAAGGGATCCCGCTGGGAGCACTTCAGGGGAGCATGATCCCCGCTGGTGGGGATGGACCAAGGTAACTGCCCTTCCGTGAGAGTCCGATTCATCGGCATCCAGGATATCTCGTTCCTTTTTTTCTACAATTCTTTTTTAAAATTAAAATAGTCAAATGCATGTCAAGCTGCCTTTGTATCACTCTAAAGTCTTAATTAAATTGTAACATGGCACAAAGTCACGTTTCCTTAATTTGCCTGAGAAATCATTAATTGGGTACACACCAGTGGGTGGCTATCTTGTTGTCAAGTGGCAACGAGTTGTTAGCCGAACGTGCCTCGGAAGTCGTGGATGGGAATCCAAGTGGGAAATGCTACAACCCATACAGACAGACTGGAAGGGAAAAGAGGAAGGGATATAGTCTTGTACATTAGAGACAGGAGATAAAATGTAGCAAAGATACAAAGCAAAAAACCCAAGTCCTTTCCTCTTTTCCCTTCCAGTCTTTCTATCTAGGTTTATGTTTTAGTAAGGGATGAGTGAGTTGGGCTGAGTCTACAAAACAGCCAAAACATGGGGCAGGACAAACCGAGAGAAAATGTTTGTAGCCCATGTGGTGTTGGAAAGACTGAGAGTGGCAAACTTGAGAAGAAGATGGGGAAGAAACGGCAAGGAGGATAGCACGTCTTTTACACATTAAATCAATGACAGATAAAAATACTGTTAAAAAGAATGACTTTACCTACTATTGTCTAAAGCTACAGAAAAGCTGAGGCTGGAGAATAGTAACAGCCTTAGGATGTGAGTCTATGCTTATCAAAACACAGGCAGGCCTTGCCCGTGCTGCCCCAAAGGCTGATTAGGGGTTTTCTCATTGCCAGACTAGACAAAGCCATGGCATCTCTGAGCACACAGGAGATGCCTGGGTAGCTTCAATTTCTATACTTTCATAACTGAAAGGATCTATATCAATTAGACAGTATTACTCATACTTGGAACTTCTGTAATTCTTTAACGGGAGAATCTTAAAAGCAATCACAAGTCTCACCTCTAACACCTCTGTCTGGTAAGTATTGTCACGTATGGCAATGACATCATACTAAGGAATATCTCCTAGAAATATTTAATTAGTCAGTCAGTGGTTTCATAACTCAGAGCTCCTCTTTAGCTTCCTGTAGCTGTAATGTTGTAACTTTGCTTTGCTATTTTTCCCCACTGTTTTATGAAGTGCATAAATGTACATTGCCGATACTAAGCAACCAGTTCGGATTTTCAGTTAACTAAATCATTCAACTGTTTTAAATCTATTAACAAGCTGGTTGTTAAATGAATCACTGACCTATTTCTCAACTACTCAAGCTAAGAAACTATAACTGATGACCTATAAAAGCATCAGTGTGTTAAGAGAAATTATTAGCTGCAGAAGGAGAGCAGCAATTGGTCACTTCAGCAGCTCCCACCAATTTGAACAGAAAGATTCACCATTGCCAGCTTCAACTAATGCACTGGAAATCAGATTTTGATAGAGACTAATATGTAGGGGGAGTATGGTGAAGCTGCTACACAGGCGGCATACATCTCTTCTTCTCAGTACAATACAGGAAAATTTTGTGCAAGTATTTTAAATGGTTCAAACTTGGGTTGCTCCAGAGTAAAATCTGGGGTGCAGACCCTCCTGGACTCAGAGGGATACATTTCAGAACTAGTACATATTTGTACAGTGGAACAAACCAAACATGTGATCCAGTCACCCTGCCTACTTGGGGACAGGTACGGTTTAGACTCAGGTCAAAATTCTGAGCCCTGGCTATGCCCACCCCCTATAGCAAGAAGACTGAAAATACGGGTTTTAGTGTTGAGCTCCTCCATTGCTCTTATCCACCGACAGGCGATACGTGGAAGCTGCTGGTGAACCCTTGCTTGTTTCTGAGTGAGCGAGGTGGGTGAGGAGCAGGGTGGTGGGCGAAGAGGACAGGGCAGCAGGGGAGCCGGCACAGCCATGCCCCACGGTCTGCACCCCAAGCCAGGGACTACCTGGGAGAGAGTGAAAATCAGGAGGAAGGAGGAAGGGAGGCAGGAGTTACCTGCCCCCTCGCCACCTCCATCAACTGTGGCCCCACGGACCAGGCAGTGCATCCTGGTGGGGCTCGAGACCTTCTGTCCCCTGTCATCTGCAGCCACTGTCTATGTGCTTTCCAGCTAAGCCACCTGCTCCTAATAAAAAACGATGTGGTTTTCTGCTTTTTCCTCTTCCCCAGCTCAAACCAGCCCAAAATATGCAGTTACAGACTGCCAAGTGAACCGGCCACTTTTCCCATTTGCCAGAGGCATCCCCACTTGGGGGTTGCCTTTTGGGATCACAAATGCACGCAGTGTCCCACCATGCCTGGGGTGAGAACTACAGCTTGAAAACCAAAGTGAGGGGGAAACACTATTGAAATCTGCTTGCTCAACCACCCTGAAAAGCAGCCTAAAACCTTCCTGCTGACACACGTAAATGACCTTTTGTGTCAGATTTGTATTTGTGTGATGTTGACCCCACGATGCTGCATGTTGATGAGGGTAGAGGGTAGTAAAGAGGCGAGTCAAAAAAGCAGAGGAGTGTGGGATCTCGCTCACCTACAGCATAAAGGTGCTTTAGCCAAGTTAGTGCTTGAAGAGCAACTTTTTTTTGTTGTTGTTGTTGTTGGTTTTTTTTCTCCTTTCTTTTGCAATCATTGCTCGCTTGACAGGCCCAGACGGAATTACATCACTTCCTAAAACCCATCAAAGAGAGTCCATCTCCTGCAGAAATGCGGCTCAGATGCACCCCGGCAGGAAACAGGAAACGTCAATGTTCGGGTGAAGCAGGAGCCAGCCCAAGCGCCCCTCGGGTGGGAGCGCCGCCAAGGCAGCATGCGAAAGCAAAACCTCGTTGCCCTGCTTTCTGCCCTGTCGCTGGCCGGAGGATCTGCCGGGAACGGTGAGTAAGAAAATGCTTTTCGCCTTCCGAGGTGGGACCGCGTTTCGTGCCTGCAGCGACGGGACCGAGTCGGAGGGCAACACCCTCCGAACTGAGCGCAAGGAGAAGATCTGTGGGGACTTGCTCTCCGCTTCTTTTAGCTGTGCTTACCCTCTCTCTTTTCAGCTGCCTGTCTTTTTCAAAGCTTTGACATTTTTTTTTCCTTAGACCTAACCCTGAACAACCAAATCCTACAATTCCTGCATTTCCTAAATTGCAGGTGTTTAGGGAGCCAGAGTTTCCATGCTGGCCTGCCAGGCATTTTGGCTCTAATTTTAATTATTTGTTGCACTTTTTTAACCCCACACCCATACTATCAACATTTAATAGTAAAGTTAGACGGAGGACCGCTTCCATTCAAAAGCCGACTGCCGATTTCCGTAGTCCCAGTGCACTGAAACCGGTTTAACAAAAGAGCAGCCAGTTCCGGAGACAAATATTTTGAATTCTCGGCTGCAGAACAAAGTGGTCGGCACTGTGGTTTTAGGTCCTGACCTTCTGAAGGGAAGAGCCGCGAGTCTAAAAGCCACGTGGGACAAAATGCTGAAGTGCTGGGGTGTTGTTGCAGAGGCTCTCACCCATTCGCGGGGGGTAGTTTGTTCCACCGGCATTTTGGCAGCCAGCAACTGCACAAGACAGGCAGCTCTTTTAGTAAAACCGTGCCAGGTGGTGCTTCTATGCCTTTCGGTGTCAAACAAATCACTGCCAAAGCGCCTCAGAATGGACAAGAAGCGTTTGCTGCCACTGTGCTGCGGTAGCGAGCGGGAGCTCTCCAGAAAGCAGGGAGAGAGAACCGTCACTCTCCGTTACCACTGGAATTCTTCTATGAAGGTTTTAAAATGCATTGGTGAAATAGGTGAACTGATATGGGTATTTTTTCCCTGAAAACTAGGCTACAAGCAGGGTGTAAAACCGGGCTGCTGGCTCCTGGCGTGCTGCTCAGCTGCTCATGCTTAAGAGCCTTTCTTAGCTATAAGAGTGAGCTAAGCAAGGTATAAATGGTTTGGTCTTGTCTGTGTTACTCCAGCCCGCTGCGATACAGACATATGAGGAAAATACACTGCAAGTGTTGAACCTAGCTCAGAATCAAAGTGGTCAGAGGAAAAAATCCCTCCATGGACAGAGCCTGGTCCTGGGGTACCGGAGGGGCATGGCACAAGCAATGCAGAGTGACCAGGCACCAGCTTCCTTAGCTCATTTGCAGGCTACTGATCACTAACCAGTATTTCATCACCATCTCCACAGGGTGAAAGGACACCTTAGTCCCTGACACCCCCCCCCGGCCCACATTTGGGCACCCCCTGCCCTTCTTTGTGATGGGCGTGAAAGGGCTGCACAAAGCACCAAGCAGATGTCACATGCCAGCTGCTCCCACCTACTCCCCACTGTCTTTAGAAGCTTCCTACCAGTAGGCCCACTTTTAAATTCCGGTTGATTTTGGAACAGTTCCTCCGTGGGAGTGAGTCAGTCCCACCAGAGCTCTCCCCCACCAGTGTCAGCCCCAGCTCTCCTGAGCCAGTCCCCAGCTGCTGGGGCAAAGGGAGGAGAGCACCCGCCCGGAGGAGAGCAGGGACCCTGGCTCCCCACACAAAGGCAGCTTTTGCTTGTGTAACCGGCCCCAAAATGTACCTGGGGCTTACACTGACTGCAAGGGCGGGATGGGGGAAGTTGTGAACTTGGGCCTTGTGGGAGAAGTTGAACTGGAAGGGGAAGAGTTTATGTAGAGGCTTACATACCCCATAGGCACTGGTGGGTCAGGTCCCCTCTGCTGAGGGCAGCTGGCCAGGGCGCGTCCTTTGCTCTCACCCCTGCTTGGTCACAGGACAGGACATTTAAAGGAGTTGTTTTCCTTTTTCATCCGGTTCCAGACATGGTCCTCACCTTTAAAGTTGTCTACTGGAGAAGGGGAGCAGAAACTCTTGGGCATCTCCCAGGTTTTCTCACCTCTGCTGTCTAGAAACCACTTACAAAACAGGCGATAGGAGTATGATTAAATCTTGCAGCATAGACAGATTGCAGCCTCTGTAAGTTCTGTTCCCATACCTTGCCGGAGCCTTGTAAAACCCCAGCCTTGCTGTTTGGGTTATGATTAACAGACAGTTTTCTCCTGGCTATGCTACAATTACTCTAAGCCAGTAGCTCTAAGAGTGTGCCTGAGGTCTCAGCTCTGGGTGCTGGCCCTCTCCCGGCTCCACACTGAGGGGACATCGGGGTTGGCACCGGTCCGCTTCCCCTTGCCCATCCCCTTGCTTTATGCAGGCAGAAAGCCCTGCTGGCGAGCCACTGAGGGCCAGCAGCGGCCTTCCCTGCCCTGGGCCATGGTAGTTGCTGCTCAGCCGTGCAGAAGCCCTAGAGACCTACCTAGGTGTGTGCTGGCCCAAGGAACAAGTGTTAAGGCCCTTACTATAGCTTATGGGAAAAGGCTCTGACCCCTTGGGCATTTCCCAGGGTAGCCATCTCCCTCCGTGCTGCGTGAAATGCATGGGAAATTGCAGCGTAAGTGGTCCGACGCGGGGAGCAAGAAAATACGTGAGGGAGAGGAGCAGTAAAGCGTGTAAGGTCGCTAAGTGGAAGAGCTGGGACGATTGCAGGTAGTGCTTTAATTTGGCTGTGTCTCTGCACTATTGTTTTCAGCTGTCATTCAAAGAAAGGTTGCTATCAAGGATCCAGATATTCAGCAGCCTGTGCCGTGAGCAGAGGTGGCAGCTGTCTCTTTGGCAGAGAAATGCCTTTTAGGTAAAGTCCTAAAGTCTCTAAGGGAGTGGTATTTTTTGGCCAGTTCACCCCTAGAGTAATGAACTCAGGAATGGATTTGAACCTATCAGAGCTGCCTGTTACAATTTTCTAGCAAAACAACAATATAGGAAATGAGGATTTGCTACCTCCTCTCTTTCCAAAGCGAAGCCCCCTAAAATGCAGATGAAAACCCCTTTCTACTGAAATCATCAATTCCTTGTACATATTTACTCCTATTCATCCCTTCTATCCACACACACAAACTTCCACTGTGTTTTATTCAAGTGCTTCAGGCACATTTCAGAAAATCTCTCCTTCACATCAGCAAGACTGTATACTAAATTTCAGCCAGTGGCCCCAGGCTGTGTTCCCGCAAGAGATTTTATGACACCTGGAGAGCCTCTGGAGCTTTTGCATCTTGAATTTCAGGGTCCTCCTGAGAGCAAGGAGCACGGAGAGATTCGCATCACAGTGAGGTTGTACAGGTATCACTGATGCAGAGCTAGAAAGCCACGAGATTAAGTAGATGCAACTAAATGCAGGAATTGGTCTGGAAAACCTTTAGCAACTGGGGGTAAGAAATGAGACTACAGGTTCACAGTTTGACTCTAAGGCACGTGACTGAATTTGCAACACTGGCAGTTAAGGCAGCACTTCAGTTGGACGGAAGTACAGTGAGGAGAAAGCAGTTTCCATCATCTAGAAATGAACTTAAACCATTGTTTCATCTTCCAGGTTATGCCTAGATAGCACTTTCTAAGCACCCCATTTTAATAGGATCTTGTCTGCAGATTAGCCACCCTGAAATGTTTGTGCTCCCTCACCAGAAGAGCGTGTGGGCCCGACAGCTAGCCTGCAGGCTTTTAAGGATTCCTCTTCTAGCCAGACTGACAGGCGGAACCTGCCGCAACAGGCAGCTGGGCAAGCCCTGGCCACGGCAAGGAACGGCCCTTCCTGCAGCAGCGCGAAATGCAGGGAGAGGAGCAGAACAGGGATGAGTCAAGCAAGAGGAGAGAGGATCATACGGACCACGTGGAGTCGTATGACTATGCCGCCAGCAGGAACGTGTGCGTGGAGCAGAGCGATATAAGATGTGGCAACTTTATTCCAGTATACACAGCTTTATAGCCTTTTCTTGTTTTGCCACCCTCTTGTGAGCCTTCCTTTCGGTGCAGCTTTATAGCTTATAGGAAGGTTTGGAGAAATAAAAAATTCCCTTTCAAATTAATGAGCTTGACTATGCCATTGATTTAGCTCTTGTTTTTCCTCTATCCCATCCCTTTTTCTTCTGTAAGTCGGTACTATAGTGTAATTTGAAAAATTCCCTTCAGAGACCCCAATCCATGAGTCTGATGAGAAGGCGGCAGGGAGACTGATGATTTACAGCAGAACCCAATGTGCTGACTGCTGGCTATTTTCCTTTGCCTCGTATCCAACTGAAATCAGAAACCTGTTTGCCCACTTACTTCATCAAGACGCTCATATCGCCACCTCCGAGCGCTACAGCATGAGCCTCAGAGGAAGAAATGCTGCAACAACAGAAATGTTGTTTGTTTGTTTTTTTGTTTGTTTGGGATGCAGTTGTTTGCACTCCAGTCTGTAAAGCTGCTATATTCCACTCCTCCTTTCTCTCTCAAAAGACAGGCTTGGGAGCGCCTCTGTAACTCACGCAAAGTCCATCAGTAATCTGAGCATATTTTTAAAGCAGAGAATACTGAATAATATTTTATACCATGGTATCTGCATACACGGACACAGCCTTGTTGTAAATGGTAATGGAACATTTTTTGAGGCACTGCTAGTGCTTGGTCAGGCATTTTGGTCCACTGAGGACTAGATCCTCTAATATATCAGTGGTGGGAACCTGAGGACTTCTTAGCTTCTAGCTCCAGCTTCTTAGCTTACAGTTCCAGCTGTGCCCAGCTCCCCATCAGGGTGGGACACAGCTGCGTGACAGCCCCTCCGCCTTCTCCTTGTGAAAGCATGGGAAGTGGCAATATGGGCTGGGCTGACGCTGAGGTGTGCTCCCATCCTCTTCCCTTGATATGGGGAAGAGTTGCCAGCACTCATGCCCCAGGTGGTCCAGACAAAGCTGGAGCTGATGCCCTTGTTGTGTGAGCACCTGCCCCTTGGCTGAGATGTGCAGAGGGACAAGTACAGATGTCAGACCATGGCGAAGAGCACGAGGCTGAGCTCAGCAAGAGGAAGGGCAAGGAGACATGATCAGATGTGTCTCGCTCCTTGTTTCGCTCCATTGGCCTTGGGTTTTCATCCTGAGTGTATGTTATGTTATGGTCAGACTCCCTTTCAGAGGGAGTGAACATCATGAGGTTCAACACGGCCAAGTGCAGGGTCCTGCACCTGGGTCAGGGCAACCCCCGGTATCAGTACAGGCTGGGGGTTGAAGAGGTTGAGAGCAGCCCTGCCGAGCAGGACTTGGGGTACTGGTGGATGAAGAGCTGGACATGAGCCGGCAATGTGCACTCGCAGCCCAGAAAGCCAACCGCATCCTGGGCTGCTTCAAAAGCAGCGTGGCCAGCGGGTCGAGGAAGGTCATTCTGCCCCTCTACTCCGCTCTGGTGAGACCCCACCTGGAGTAGTGTCCTGCTGTGAAGCCCTGAGTGTAGGAAAGACATGGACCTGTTGGAGTGGGTCCAAGGGAGACCCACAAAAATGATCAGATGGATGGAACACTTCTCTTATGAGGACAGGCTGAGACACTTCGGGTTGTTCAGCCTGGAGAAGAGAAGGCTTCAGGGAGACCTTATTGCAACCTTCTAGTACTTAAAGGGGTCTACAGGAAAGATGGGGACAAATTTTCAGCAGGGCCCGTTGCGATAGGACCAAGGGGTAATGGTAATGGAAGAAATTACTTACTCTGAGGGTGGTGAAACACTGGAACAGGTTGCCCAGAGGTGGTAGATGCCCCATCCCTGGAGACATTCCAGGTCAGGTTGGACGGGGCTCTGAGCAACCTGATCTAGTTGAAGATGTTCCTGCTCATTGCAGGGATGGTTGGACTAGATGACCTTTACAGGTCCCTTCCAGCCCAAAGTGTTCAAAAATTCTACAATCTCTGCAAGATGAAACACAAGCACAGCTGACAAGACAGTTCATGGTATGAACGACCACCGCAAAACTGGCTCCCTCCAGGCATGGAGAAAATGTCTGAATAGCATCTCACAAAATCTCCGACTTCCAGATGCTCTCCTGCCCTGCTCCAAACCTTGCAACGTTCAGCTTTCGTTCACCCTACAAAACAGCCACTGGGGCCAGCTGTAACACAGCCCGCCCACTATTTTTAGCACTTTAAACTGAAACGCTACGAAAAACGACTACCTCGGCACTAATCACGTGGGTCTCATGTGGCCCGGGCAGCTGGCTGTGGCAAGCCCTGTGCCTGCACCGGGAGGCCTGAGTCCATCCCTCCTCCCCGGGCTGGAGGTACAAATCCTTCCCTTGTGCAAGCCACCAGGCTCACCCAGGTGCAGGCTGTGGTTTTCTCATGGTGTAAAAATGTGATTGTGTGGGTGGCCCGAGAGCGGGGGCAGCCCCTGCGTGACAAGCAGGACATCCTTCGGGTCTGAGCTCGGGTCCTCAGAGGTGACGGGCAGAAACGCTGAAGGGAAATGTGTCGAGGCAGCAGGTGAAACACAGGAAATAAGAGCAATATCCTTGCAAGAACATTGTGCAATTGGCTGCCCTTCTGCTGAAAGATGTATTTAATTCACTCGGAGAAAAGATCTCTGTAAGAGGAAATGGTGTTCGCAGAAGAGATGCTGTTTTGTCCCTGGAATTATGCAAAGTGAACAAAAACACATGGCAGCAAGGTCACTCCCTGTGATTTGCCATTTTCTTTGCCTAGAGACTAGAAAAGGTAATTCTGTTTCACACAGAGACAAATTGTTTGAAATCTGCTTCATAGCTCAAAACCAGGCAAATAAAAAGTACCAGAGACACTGGAAGTGTCTCTCTCGGAAATCAAGCACCGCATATGCTGCAGCTGAAAGTTTAGCCCTGCAGTTAATGAGGTGTGACTGTTTGCTTTCGCTTTAAAGTCGCACCGTGCTTTACACATTTGAAAAATCCATTTTAGCTCTAGGAGTAAATGAAAAATAAGGTATTTTCCCCACACCCTTTCCCATTTGTACTATTTTAAGCAACAGGCTTGGCCTTGTCAATATATCAAACGTGACAGGTGACAGGTTTCAAGGGCGATGGCTAGAGGAGGAAAATGAAGCAAGGTCATCGGTGCAGTTCGGTGAGGCTGCGGTGGTCCAGCAGCTCCAGCGCCACGGTCCATCATGCCACGGTCTGCGGAGCGGACATCTCTAGCGATACCTCTCACGGCAACTGAAACAGAGCAGTGACAGGCACCAGGGACTATAAACTACCTCGGGAAAGAAAAATCAAGTGGCTGAACTAATAAGGGAGAGGAGGTCTCCCTCCTGCCCTCTGCGATAGCATTAAGGACAGCCAGCAGATCCCAGGGACGGGTGGAGGAGAACACGCGTACGGGGTCATTACCTGCAAGGGAGGCAGAGATCGGCTTTTGGTCTTGACTGAAATACTAAATACAGAAGAAAGCAATAGGGAGACTATCAGTACAAAGTGCTTTGCCGCTGAAGAGCTAACATTTTCATTGTCCTATTGTGGTGAAAGGCTGGTGTGCTTTGCAATAGTAAATACTCTATTCAAGTATTAGGAATTATTTATTAAGTATTAACATTCTTTCCTAGATTTTAGGAAAGGATGAAACAATCAGGTGCCTGAGTGACGTGTGGCATAAAAATCTAGATAAGTCACTGCTGTCACACTCAAATAATTTTATTTGGTTGAAATTATGTTTCCTGAAGTACAGTCTCACAAGATACACATCTCCTTTTCAAAACAGATCTGATAGGAGAGGAGATGCTGCAGAGTGGATTAAGCAAGAGATAGCGCTCTAATCCCAGTTTTCCTCTCTCACTTGGCGTTCCTGGGAAGGACAGCATCCCTGTCCTTCTGATTTCTCATTTGTAAAATGGGATGATAACTGCTCATCTCTCAGGGCCATTATGAAGATTAATATGTTTACAAAAGCATTTAAAATGCTAAGTACTTCTGGTTTCAGTCCTGTGAGATTCAAAATGCCAGCACTGAGGTGCTGAAAACCTTAAGCTCTTGCTAACTCTAGTGGAAACTATGGCTGCCCAGCACTTTACAGAACAGGGAGAAATATGTCATTGTAAAAGTCATGAAATCCCATCCTGCTTTATTGCATGGAATGAGATCTGCACCATGCTGGCATTGTACCTGAAAGGGCAGATAACACAAAAAAATCATCATTTAATTTCATGCTAAGAAAATTATTGAAGGTTTTGTATTCTGAAACACGTTGGTGTAATTTATCTAGGGACTGATTCCTTCACCTTTGGCTACCACAGGATTTTTTGATTGGTATGGAATACGGTATCAGCCCAGAATTTACTGTAGTTCTGTTAAGCTTTAAAGTCCATGACAATCAACACAGACTCTCAATTAGCCTCAAAAAAAAAAAAAAAAAAAAAGTTTGTTTCACCCTTACCGGTACAGCGATTTTTAACCACTTTTCCTGCAAAATATATGCTAAATGAAACCAAAGCCCAAATCAAGCTTCAAAACCTTCAGTCTTAATATTTGTGAAGAATACCCAGCGCTGGCTCTTTGCTGTATGTCCTTTTTCCAGCCTGCAGGATCAGACAGAGGAGCAGGTAAGTGTATTTGCATCCGGTAAAGTCCCTGTGTTGTTGCTACCTCTTCTAGTCCAAGCAGAAGTGAGTCAGCAGCCTCTGCAGGCTTCAGACTTCCTTTCACCAGTTCTGTTTTTCACAGTGAAACAAATTTAACACATTTGAGAAAGGCACAGAAACAAGGAGAGGAGGAATTGGTGAACCAGGGATAATGGCCTCCCCAAAGGGATTACTGTCTCCTTGGGTAAGGTGAGGGAGGAAGAAGGATGCAGCCGTACACGCCAAGACTGAGGAGCAAAGCAGGGTGGTTTACTGTGAAGCAGAAGACTTTTATGTGAGAGTGAGACTGGCTGCCAACCTGCAGGATAAAAAAAAATCTGTTTGTGCAAGACAGCTGTGTGTAGACAGACCACGCATGCTGCCATGTCCTGGTAAAAGGCAGTTGACTGACATGGTCAGGACTGACTGGTAAGATTTTGTGATGAATTTGTGATCTAATTTTACATCTGATGCCCGAGACTTCAAATCTATGTGCATGGGGCATCTGCTGATTTTTTTTAAAGACATCAAATGAAAAGTAGACATCAAATGAAAAGTAGATATTACAGCTGTGCAGTTTGACTCACTCGTATCAATAAAACCCATAAAATGTTAAGTTTTCCTCATGTATTTGGCAGGCTCTGAAAACGATGGTTCAGGAGATGGATCACCGATATTATCCACCGTTACAGTCATGCCTCCTCCTGCTACGCACTCTTCGACTACAGGTGACCACGAGCCAGTCCTTGTCACTGTGAGCACTACTGACAGCAGCTTTGAAACAAAAAGTACTCCAAGTACTGAATTGAACGCCACGAACAATCAGGATGGCCTAGAAGCAGCAGAACAGTCTCTCTTGTTATATGTTGTCCCCGTCGCACTGCTGGTCCTGCTGATTTTGCTCATCATATTTTTTGTAATACATCATAAAAGGAGAAAGTCTAAGCAAGGTAAACTTGTCTTCTCGCATATCAGAGGGGTATTTTTAGGACGCATTCGACATTAACAAAATGCTATTTGGAGGCCTAGGATGCCACGTTTAGGATATACTTCTCTGGTTGTAGTTGCAGGTTTGACAGCTATCGAAGGGATCCACCCCCGGCCAGTGGTATCTGGGCACGTGGCTGTCCTTGGGTGGGAGCTAGTTTGGCTTCTTGGCACCTCCTGCTCATGCTGCACACCCACGGGAGCCGCCGCACCGAGCTCCGGCTCCTGCTGGTGCAGGGAATAGCGTACGGATGAAACCATGTGACTGCAAACAGTTATTCTGTCTTTATGCTTAATAACTTCATGCAAGGTGAATTTAATGCTCCTATTGCCTATACTGCCCGCAAGGTAAAGCTGCTCAGAGCTTCAATAAAATGAAAACAAGCAAAACCGTTTTGAGGAACGCTTTTAAGGGGTCCTGTAGGGTGGTGACAGCTATGAAGATATCACAGTAAATGAGCTAGGAATCCCGTGGTCAGACCGCCTGGGTCCTGCGATAGGGAGAGCAGTGCTTCAGGAAGGTACCTTGATCTGTTAGCAAAGGAATGGGTAACTTGGACTGTCAAGCCAGAGAAAACAAATTGAGGTGTCATATTAGAGCCACACAGGTGGTAAGTGAAGTCCTGAAATGGTCGTACCAGTGCCTGTACGGAAAAGTCCAGCTGTAAGCTCCTCCACCTGCAGACAGTGACGTATGTTCAACATAGATTTGAAGTCCATTTTCCAAGGCATATTTAGGTTGCACCTGCCTTATCACCGGGTCACCCTTGTAGCAAACTTTGACTTCGCAACCAGGCACCTAGTTGCCCACCTATTTCTGGATGACCTGAAATGCAGGTACATGGTTCAGAGGGACGGGAAACGTCATGCCTTGCAGGAGCACAATCCTGGCATCTCTTGCCCTGTGCCTATTGCTTAGAGCTGGGATTTTGGGCATCCTTAAGGCAGGGGCAGACACCTCTGTGGCCCTGGGGTGGCTCTGCAGTCAGGGAATGTGCTGGAACAAGTGTGAGCACCCATTGGCGACACCAAATTAAAAATAAGCTGATTTAAGACAGTATACAATGTGAATCCTGTATGTAGCTCTTCATCCTTCTTTTGCGGGCTGAGGCTTTTCAGTCACTTGATTCCTTGAGGGAAAGATATTTACCTGAATAATGTCTATTACACTATTTTTTCTCCCCATCTTCACTTTGTCTTGGGGTCATAACTAGCTTTGGATCCCTTTTTGACATCTGGCTAGTTCAGCTTCATTTGCCTAACTGAGATCTAATCTGCCATGCAAATCCATCCCCTTCCTCTTCTCTCCATGAGCAGCTCCCAGAGTCTCCAGGCAGAGCTGGATTGCCTGTGTGTAGTCTGCAGCAAAATGTCCCGACGCTTCCAGTAAACAATTTTTTTGCAGCAGTGGTTCTTTTTCAGGATCCTGTTTCTCTCATGACATCTGTTTTGCTCAGGGAAGCGTGCATCTGCCGTGTCCTCCCCACCGTGGCGCTAATAGTCGGTTTCCTCCCAGCATGGCTGAACTAATAATGAGTTCCTTTTAGTGCGTTCGAGATTAAAAATAATGAGTTCCCCTGAAAACTACAAACAGGATGAAATGTTTTGTCTTTCATCTACAAGTTAACTATTATGCCTTTTGAAAACGCAACCTGTTTTACGTGACCCTATTCAAAGCTTGCTTGCAGGCTGGACCCTGTACGTACAAAGAGCAGAAGTATGAACAACAACTTTTTTCTTTTCCAGATGAACTGGGAAGTGAAAATGTGAAAAGGTAAAGTTTATGAACATTAATCTTTTTGTTTCGTGGTTTGGGTTTTTTTTTTTTTATTCTTTTATTATAACAGGGTATTATGATTTTTGGCTCCTTCACCACCTGTTTTAATTTAACCATACACTAACCCCCATTACGTTTTGCCATCAATTGCCCCAGTTAACTGTCTCTGGAGGTGGCTAAAGCATGACTTCAGTAGGTAGCTGAAGATGTAAGACTAGAACAGGAGAATAGGGGTTACGGTGGCCGAGGCAAGCGCTGCCCCACAGGCACCCACCGCCCGCAGCTGCCCCTATGCCTGCTCCGGGCACCCCCGGCTCCACCAGCCACAAGACGCCACAGGACGTACAAGGTGCCCCATGAGCAAAAGGGATCAGTTCCCAGGCTCATCACAGGCTTTTACTATTCAGAAAAGCTCTGTGTCCTGCTCCCCTGTTTTTCAAGTTTGTCTTCTCCCTCTGAGGTGAGGCAGAAAGGCTCGCCCAGCTGCCGTGGAAGCAATGCCTTGCCTGCTGGGAAAACAAGCCAAAAGCTGCGTGGCTTTTATCAGACTGCTAATTTTTATCATTATCTTTTGTTGGGCTCCATCTTGCTAATCAATGCGGGAAGTTATTAAATTGATTTCACGAGGAAAAAAAATAAAGGAAGTTTTGCCTAAAATATTTTTCTACCCTGTGACTCCAGGAATGATCAGCAAAGGGAAGCTAAACAGAATCATTTAAATAAATGCAGAGTTACCCTACTCATGACCTTTCAGTTTGAAGTCCCTGCCAACGTCAGTCACAGCTAGGACGGAACTTTAGGCCCCCTCTGCTTTTATCACTAGCGCAACGGGACTTTTGCCATGTGTTCCCACAGGGTAGAGGCAAACTAATTTATTTTTCAGTTTTCTATTTACGGTAGGGAGAGCTCTCGAATAGCTGCAGTGGTCCTGTGCTCTGGCATGCCCCAGGCTGCACCGCCCGAGTCCCTCTGCATGTGATGTCCCAGCCAGCCCCACCTCTGCCCAGGGCTGGCATCTCACTGCCGTCCTTTGCCTCTGTTTGCAGCCGTTTCATTCACACCCATTGGGCTGACATCTTCTCAGATTACGAGGCTAAGATGGCTTTTCAGATTTTATACGTGTTTCTGGAATTATGAGAGACTCATACAAAATTACTATATTATGAGCTGTTTGAATTAAGCATTTCGTGTAATGCCTTTTTTTTTTTTTTCCTCGCTCCCTCCTCTCAAGTCCTATTTTTGAAGAAGACACACCCTCTGTTATGGAGATAGAAATGGAAGAGCTTGATAAATGGATGAGCAGCATGAACAAAAATGGTACACGGTAACCTCTCTACTGCATGATCCCTCTCTTTCTAGCTGACGTAGATCCCATGCATAGAAAATTAATGTAAGGCAGCTCATACGTGTGTTGCTACTTTTCCTCAACATTTTGAATTGTGTTCTTGACTCCTTGCTACTAAAATAGCAGCACAAATGTCAGGGGTAGAATTGTTCAGGGGAGTATTTTAGTTTGTGTGGGAACTTATTTTTAACATATGATGGAATATCATAAATGTTTTGAGTTTCCAGGAGACACTTTTATTAAACACACATATAGCTGTGAACGATATTTATATTTTTAAATACACATTTTTAATGCTAAATACTAGTTTCTCTGAAGCTTCTGGTCTCTTTTCAGTCTTCAGAGTTTCTACAGTTCTGTGCTCCACATTGTGCTGTTGTAGAAGAAACATGCATTTACTCATAGTTCAGACCACCGTTTTCTTAAAATTGCTGCCAGGATCCTATGAATACATCCCTCCCCACTTCATGTCCTTCCCCTCGCTTGACATCTCTACTGCATGAAACACAAACTGCTCTTTGCTGCCAACACCATTCATCATCTACATCCTCTCTTGCAAGTCTATCAATCTGCCCATGGAGCAATTAGTATCTGCAGTAACTACTACCAGCAGCATCTTTAGCTCCCTCTTAGCTACTCCTAACTAGTATTTTTTTCCCTCATTTTCCTCCCAACTGAAATCTTGCAGTCAAAATCTCTGAGAGCCCTGCATCCTCCTTCAAGGCTGTCCTCAAAAAATGCAGGTCTTTGGTAAGATGTGAATTAACTGAGGCCTGCTTTTGAACTGCTAACAGCTTTTCACTGGCTAGGAAATGCTGAAACCCTGATATATTTTTCATTCCTGGTCCCTTGCCTTATGTCCAAATGGCTCATTTGCCTGCCCTCCTAGGGATGCTTTGTTTTTCAGGACATAAAACTCTTTGGAGCATTTCTTTGTGTTAGCACAGTGCTCCACATGACGGGGTTTTGACCTTCATGGTCCGTAAGCTCTAGCAGAAAACATGTGCTAAGCAGCAGTAGTGAAACAGCTACAGTACATACAGTACACTGCGAAATAGTGCTGAAAAATATTTTTTAAATTCTGTGCACAGAAGGGAGCAAATAGTTTACATACAGGGCTGGGGTTTTTTTGTTAGCGTTCCCTAAACCCCAGCCCCAAATTCCCAGCTGGACTATAAAGCGTAGGTGCAACTATAAGCAATGGAAGATTAACAAATAGTCCTCCCCATGGGAGTTTGTAGGAAACAGTCCTCAAAAGTAGTTCATTTGTATAGGTGTCCATAAACAACTAAAATATCTATAAAGAGATTACAGCAATACCTATCAAAGGGAAGGAGGATTTAAAAAATGTAACATTTATGCTATGGGGACCATGCAGATTTTACAGATAAAAGAGTGCAGAAGAGCATCTACAGTTTTACATTCTAGAAAGACTGCATGATAAAAATTGATGCAATTTTGAAATAAGTGTAGAAGAACTGAAAGGAGTAACTATAGTCTTACTTCTTACCCTTTTTCAGCTGACTGTGAATGTTTGCCTACTGTAAAAGAAGAAGAAAAAGAATCAATTGCCAACCCAAGGTACTTCTAATTCATTAAATTATTTGAAGAAATATGGTCAATGTAATTCCAAAATTATCTACTTTTTCAAAATGTAATTATAAATGGAGTGATTCTTTGGTCTATCTAAGTTTTGGAGTTTTTATATATAGTGCCTTTGATTTCAACTTAAACAAAAGGTTTGACACTCTTTTTTCTAAACTGGTTCCTGCCTGTAAATTGCACCTCTAAATAATCTTGCGGTTGTAAACCTGTGCGAGACAGCCAGCCAGATGGCACAGATGGAGCTGCACTCACTGATCAGACTTCAATCACAGTTTTCCAAGGTGTTAAAGCAAGCATTCAGCATAGCTTCCTTGGCGCTCCTCACCGGTGCAGACACCCAGCTCCCCTCTGCCACCAGCTCCCTCTGGGTCCCTGAGAACCGCTGCCAGATGTTTTGGCTGAAGCTGTTGCCCACTGGAGAGGGGCACATCTGACCCCAAGAGAAAGCCAAAGGGTCTTCCCCTACCAAACAGAGATCCCAAAGGAACCGCAACAAATCTGATAGCCTTCTATGGTGGCATGACTGATGGACAGATGAAGGGAGAGCAGTGGATATTGCCTACCTTGACTTTAGCAGGGCTTTTGACGCCGTCTCCCACAGCATCCGTGTAGGTAAGCTTAGGAAGCGTGGACTGAAAACTGCTGACAGGTAGATCTCAGAAGGTTGTGATCAGTGGGGCAGAGTCTAGTTGGAGGCCTGTGACTAGTGGTGTTCCTCAGGGGTCAGTACTGGGTCCAGTCCTGTTCAATGTATTTATCAATGACCTGGATGAAGGGATGGAGTGTACCATCAGCACGTTTGCTGATGACATGAAACTGGGAGGGGTGGCTGATACGCCAAGAAGGCTGTGCTGCCATTCAGCACGACCTAGACAGGCTGGAGAGTTGTGCAAGGAGAAACATAATGAAATTCAACAAAGGCAAGTGTAGGGTCCTGCACCTGGGGAGGAATAGCCCCATGCAGCAGTACAGGTTGGGGGCTGACCTGCTGGAAAACGGCTCTGCAGAGAGGGACCTGGGAGTCCTGGCGGACAACAGGATGGCCATGAGCCAGCAATGTGCCCTTGTGGCCAAGAAGGCCAATGGCATCCTGGGGTGCATCAAGAGGAGTGTAGCAAGCAGGTGGAGGAGGTCATCCTCCCCCTTTACTCTGCCCTGGTGAGGCCACAACTCAAGTACTGCATCCAGTTCTGGGCTCTCTGGTTCAAGAATGACAGGGAACTGCTGGAGAGGGGACACCAAAGGGCTGCAAAGATGATTAGGGGGCTGGAGCATCTTTCTTATGAGGAAAGGCTGAGGGAGTTGGGTCTTTTTAGTCTGGAGGAGAGAAGACTGAGGGGGGATCTCATCAATGCTTACAAATACTTCAAGGGAGGGTGCCAGGAGGAGGGGGCCAGTCTTTTTCCAGTGGTTACCAGTGACAGGACAAGAGGTAACGGGCACAAACTTGAACATTAGGAAGTTCCATCTCAACACGAGGAGGAACTTCTTTCCTTTGAGGGTGGCAGAGCACTGGAAGAGGCTGCCCAGAGAGAGAGCTGGTGGAGTTTCTGACCCTGGAGACATTCCAAACCCACCTGGATGCCATCCTGTGCAACCTGTTCTATGTGGAGTTGCTCTGGCAGGGGTGTTGGACAAGATGATCTCCAGAGGTCCCTTCCAACCCCTAACATTCTGTGAACAGCTTGTAAACTTAAAAATTCTGGTTCCCACTGGAAACCGGGGGCTGTACATTGCCCTTGCCTGCACACTTGTGTTGCAGCTGCATTTTGGGTAGTGGGCAAAGCAGCTCTTCTGTGCCAGGTTATGGTAACAAACAATTAAACCATCCTGTGCGCCAAGAAAATCCCTGGTGCAGTGGAAGCAGTGGATCTAAGCAGGCAAGGCCAGGAGCAGAGAGGGGTGACAGGAGGAGGACCTGGGTCCTCCCCTTCCGATGGCACCAGATAACTCAGTTCAACATGCCTCTCTGAGGGAGCTGCACCTCCCACTGTAGGCCATCATAATATCCTGGTTCCCCTCTTTTCTGAGTTCCCTTGCTCAGGAGTGAAATAGCAGTGAGGATAAATCACTGCTGCTGGAAAGTTCGCAACTCAGTTGCTCTAAAGCTGCAGTTTCAGGGTAGGTTTTGGTTAGGGCTATTCCACTGCAGCTATTTGTATTTAAAGGGGTTTTTGCTTACGCCTCTTGCAAGAGAGATCATTGCTGTTGTACTGTGGGGTTTTTTTGGTTCTGTTGGGTTTGTGTTGTGGGGTTTGTTTTTTTTTTTTTATTTTTTTAAAAAAAAAACCACACAAAACAAGACCTAGATCCTAGGTTCCAGATGCAAGCAAGCCCAATAATTTTACCCTGAGCAGAGGGAAAACATGCTAGATTCGGTAGCCATCTGGGTCTTACCTTCCAGCCTCTAAATGATAATTCAGAGGGTGAAAATTGTTAAGGAGAGGCAGCTGCAGAGCTGTTCTCTAAAAACAGATTTGCTGAGTGTACTACTGATTATAGGAGGAAGTATAGGACAAGGCGTGCTTGAGCCATACACTAAAGCCGGCAGAAGTTAGTTGTACTATGAAAGGCTTTTTAGGCACAATGACACCCGAAGCATTAAGTTTACTTTCCAAAATATAAACAGTTCATTTTCAGAAAAAAAAAAATCATGCCCTATCAGCATGAGTTGACACTTTAAATACCCTCCTTGCTAAAGTGCTTTTGTACTACATTTGCATTAACCCCATCAGAAGGTGGAGTTTTTGCTCCCAACTGGCAAAAAGTATCTTTGGGCTACACCCTACCTCAAGTTCCCCATCTGTAAAATAGAAATATTGTCACTTCAAAGCACAACAGTGAGGCTTAAGCCTTGATGCAAAAAAGTAGCCCTGTTCAGCTAAGTATGCTTCAGTCAGAGTGAAGGTACACACGTTATTTAAACATATTTTCTTTTGACTGGTATCGTAGGATCAGACTGTAGAGAAGTTTTTGCCTCTAAATTGTAGGAAGGCAAACAAATGCAAATAAAAAGAGGAGCTTTATCTCTAAAGCATTCAGATCTGCTCAGACAAAAGTTACTGGTTGAATACAAAGTGCAAGATTATTAGGTTCAATTACAGATTCTGAAAGACTACTTTGGGCAAATTTCTTCTCAAGTTGTAGTAATTCCTTTTTTAGATTTTTATTGATGATATTTCAATATTGGAAACATCTCAAGACCTCACTGACTACATCTAGCTGAGTGTTGTTTTCCTGTTTCATAAAGATACCAGGGGAATTCACCAAGACACAAATGTTTTGAACTATGAATTGATTTTTATAAGCTATGATTTTGAAAACATCTGAGACTAAATGTTTGAATAATGACATTTTCAGAATGAAAGTTTTTCCAAAACTACTTTTCAGAGTAACTGACCTTTTAATATAACATTTTAAAAAGACGTAAAGAACATAACCCTGTAGTGGAGAAATATTTCTAAGTTAAGTTCTTCCCTTCACGCAAAACTACTTTTTCAAATTTCATTCTACATTAAATTTAACAACATGCTTCATTTCAAAGTGAAAAGGTATCTGAAGTGGTGGGGTTTCCTGGTAAACCAGCAAACAAACAAACAAAGTTTATTCCTGTTTACTTCTGCAATTGAACCTTATCAGACCAAGATCTGCTGCTTTCCTGACCACAGTCTTAGCTGAATAAATAATGTCACAGAGAACTATGTACAGATAAACAGTGTTTTCAGCAGCTCTTTTGAGCAAGAAAAGTGAAAGACTATGAAGTAAAACAAAACAAACCTATTATCATGGCAAAAGTTTGTACTCGTGAGCATCAGGGCTGCAGATTTCCGCACAAGAAGCAAGACATGACAGTCAGGGCTCCTTTGTAGCTGGAGGTCATCTGCCTCACACATAAGCCAAGATGAAAAAATATATGCGTACATAGTTTTTTTAAAAAATACATATTTAAAATAATGTACCTTGCCTTTGAAACCGAGCACTAAAATCCTGATTGTGCCCAAGCAGAGCACCACAACGTCTCCCCAGCCTCCCTGGGGTCGGGGTTTCGATCCCATGTGTGCAGGCGAGGGCCGGTGCTCCTGTGGTGCACAAGTGGGTGCAAGACCAAGCTCTTCTCCGGTGACCTTTAATTCCCCAGCAAAACAGAAGTGCAGCCTGTCCCCTTTACAGCGTGGGTTTTTCTTGGTTGCGGAGTGCTATGACACAACATAACCCCCACCCCCCAACTTTATCACACCTCCTGAGAGGGTTTGGTTTTCCTTGGGCGCTGCTGGGCACCCTCCTAGTCTATTCTGTCTGAAAAGGGGTGACTCTTCTTTATGGAGAGATGTTCTGGATGGGGAATAAGTCAGTACAGAAAGAAACACTCCTTTCCCAGGCTGTGCTTCAGTTTAGCAAAGTACTTTAAAGAAACATGTGAAATACTAAGATTATGAGTGGCCCTTTTAACTTCAGAGGTGGTTTAAACCCCTGCTGTTAATGCTGACTGAAATCTAACCCACTGATTAAAAATGTCGCATTTTTTACATTGGCAGGAACCAAACATTATTAAGAAAGTGCTAGGGAGCAAGCTAGCTTGGCAGATATCGGCAAGACAAAACGAAAATTCACCTATCATGAGGCCAGGCTTACTACAAAAATTCCATCTGTAAAAAGTTATTCTCTGCTGCGGAAAGAGGGCAATTTGACTGCTCAGTCCTCGCCTGGGAGCGGGAGAAGGGGTGCACTGGGTCACCACTAACTACCAGAGAAATCAGCCCAGCCCTCGCTGCCAGCATCCAGCACCACAGATGGGGTGGCTTCATGCATTGTGTGGCTGACACATTTGATTTCTGATAACACCTTCTCATGGACTCCAGCGATCCTCTTGCATATTATTTCCTGCTGAGACAACTAACACAACAGCATGACACTAGTGTGTTTTTGTTTTTTTTTTCTTTTCCATGTGTACACAGCGATGGTGAATCATGAAGTCAGAACAACAAAGAACCAGTTAAAGGGAAGCAGCGCACAAGCTCATGATGCCCCAGATATTGGATGAACTGGATTTATATATAACACAGCTCAAAAGGCCAGAGAAGCAAATGCTTTTGTTGCGTCCTGCTACATAGTCTTCAGAAAGGAAACATCACCAAGGGGAAGAGAAGAAAAAAAGGAAAAGCACTATAGTAAGATTAGGGGCTGATTTAAATTCCTTCTGCAATGAGATTCAGCACAAATCAAGAGAAGCCTCCCCCCTCCCCCCCAAAAAAAAGGTCCTCAAAAAAGGTCATATTTTTGTCTAATTCTTCAGTTGTGTATTGTGCGGAACCACTTTTATCTCAAGTTTGTTGGGGTTTTGTATTTTTTGTGCTGCTTTTTTTTTTTGAATATAAAGAACATCCATAATTCTGGACTACCTTCATTTGATGGATGTGAAGCTCATGCCTATACAATGTTTGTTTTTCAATTTGCTCTTTGGTAACGGTGCACTGATTTGCGCAGGACTTCTGCTGGGAGGGTACCACAGGACTGACAGAGCATCTGAAAAGCCTCTTCAAGAGGATTCCAGGCTGCAACTGCAGCCTAGAAAGGGCATAGTCTTTGTAGCATGCTTTTTGGTTTTCAAATTAAAGACATTGTAGACATGAAAAATATTATTTTGAGATTGCCTTTCAGTTCAGTTATCTGCACAGATTAGTACCCTGGGCTGGCTCTCACCATTTAACCCTGCCCAGTGCTGTTCGCTTACAACCACCTCCTTTACGAATATTCAACTTGAAAAATATTTTTTCTTAAAAAATAAGAAAGGTTAAAAAATTGAACAATTCCGTACTCACCACAAACACAAGTTTATATAAGTGTGTTATGTGTAACTACTTGGTCAAGATTTCCAATATTTTTTAATATTGAGCTTGGAATATCTGAAACATTGACTTCCAAATGTGCCTGGTCACCTTTAATTGCACTTAAAAAAAAATAATCAGACTCCTGAGATACCTCGAAGTGAGAATATAAATATTGTAATCCATTGATTGCATCCATTGATTTTAGGTGGAGTGTCTCTTATGGATGTAGTTTAAATATGTAAGACACACATGAAAGTGGATGCTTGTCTGTGCAAAGCACCCCTCACCTTATTTAAAATATTAAACTCACATCCTACCATATCTTATAGCCTATCCTATCACATTCTACCTATCCCCATCTTCTTTTCAAATGTATTATTTCTTCCCACTCAATACAGTTTGCCTACAAATATATCAGTAATATGTTATCAGACACAGCTTTGTTAAAGCAAGAGCAAACAAACACTCCGAGCCTCTGGGATGACAGCTACGTGTCAGTAACAGCTGACAAATACAGAGGAGGGTTCAGCTTTGTGAATAATTGAGGATGTGTCAAAATATAAAGGGAAGACAATGTTTACAGCTAACCATATTCATTTGTTACTGAATATGACTTGACTAGTAATTTCCTCAAAGAGTAGGATATTCCTTCACTGTTCCAAAACAATTTATTGCAAATATTGGATTTAACATTGAGTGATGGTAAATTAATTTTCCATGTTGGGATCATTTTTAACTTTGGAAAGAAATGCTTTAAGTTCATCTTGCACAATTTTTCAATTTTTAAATTTCCACGAGTTCCTGACAGTAAACTCATTCTCTAGAAAGCTGATTTAAAATAGTGCAATTATAAGGGGGGGGGAAGACTCAAATATAGAATATTTTTTTAAAAAAGGGAAGCGAATATTTTCTGGTAGCAGCTTTGTTAGCAACTGTTTTCCAACACACGAAGATGGTACGCTCAGACTTCCGACAGTCTGCAAAACGGTAACCTGAAGATGCCCAAAAGAGGGAATGTTTTCTTACACAGTACAAGATAAAAAGACATACTTTGAGACCATTACAGGCTGTGTGGTTGGAGGGCAGTGCGCTGTGACCCAGCAGTTTGCAGCGTTGGTGTCCAAGTGGTGACTCCTGCCCTACCTTGCTTCAGGTCATGCAGCTCCACATCCAGCAGCCACCACCTTATCCATGAAGAAAGCTGAAACACAGTTAGGACAAAGAATAATTGGAATCCTTGCCTTTAAGTTTCATTTTATTATTATTTCTTTTACTTTTGAAACTTACCCAACTTCCCCTCCCACCCCCTCCCCCCAAAAAATGGTATTAAATAGAATAAGTCAGTTCTGACACGCTGATGATCCTTCACCCTGTCCTACACGGCTACAACGGTGTAAAGCAGTAACTCCGCCTGCTACGGCATTTGAGAAGAAGCTGTGTCATGCATGGGTTTTGTTGTTTGTTTAGGAGTAATGTTAATCCCAGATGGCCCTTTTGTTAGATAAAATGCTGTATAGTTTCAACTAAGTTTCTCACAGAGATTTAGTTTCACTTAAAAAGAGATCTAAGTTTAGCTTGAGGGAATGTATATTCTGTAAACTCACATTAATAACCATTAATTCTTATTCCAGAGTTCACAGCTGATCAATTTCTACATCAGGCTTTAAAAATCAGTTTTGCCCAGAACTAATGTCTCAGTGAGAGCTCTATAATTATCCAGGTTATGCCATTTACCGTCTCCAAGATCTAGTATGCCAGGAAATTTCTTTTCCTCTTCTGGAACTTTCTAGGCATTGCAAAATACAGAAAATGGTTTGGCCACCTCCTTGGCCAATTTTGGATATAAATTATCTGGATCTACTTCTTTTTTAAAAAACCCACAAATCTCACAGATGCTGAGTTACTATTGAAAAAGTTTGCATTTCATCAAATCTTATCCTCCCCATGTGAAACAGACCGGCTGTCAAATAATTTGCATTTCAGTATAGTTATGGATATTTCTAATAGATTCCCTTAGTATAAAACAAATATAATTTTTAGTATTTCTATTTTCCCTAAACACTTCTACATCATTGTTATTGTTCCTCTCTGAACAGAAATGCTAGCCTTAAGCTACAGAGGGGATCACTCATTCACCCGATAGCTCACCCCTGCCCTGCACTGCCCCATTTCACCCCTCCAACCTCTTCCTTTGATCTCCATTTTAGTGTCAATTTCTGCATTTGCCACGGCCACCACCCAGCATCTACTCACTCTGATTACAGCCTAGTCTTTCCGTGGTATCCGTGTTTGTGGGCGCAGCTCCAGCATGGTCCCTGCCTTGGCTCCTCTTGTCCCTCCTCCCATCCGGGATTTCCCTCTCCTGCTTACCTGTGTGCCCCTTGTGCTCCTGTTAGTTCTTACACTTGTCATCAGTTCCTGGTCATTTCCTTTTACACACAGTTTATCGTAATATTTTAATCTTGTAGGTGGATTGAATTACAGGGGATTTAGACCATTTTACTCCTGTATTAGTACAGCCCAAACATTGTAGTGTTCCCTTTTACAAGTATTACCTTTACAGCTTCTGCTGGTGCACCTTGATTTTTCCTAAGTGATGCACACAGTCACGTCCTCTAAGCCACAAAACAAAGAGCAGAACAACCAGACAGCAGATAAGATACTAGCAGATTTTTTCAATTATTCTAATATTGCCATACACTACGCAGTGTTTATGCCTCTGCTGTAATGCTCTCGTCAGCAGCCTGATCTGAGCCAACCCATCCCACCATCATCTTGCAACATCTACCACCAACTGATAACTCAAGATATTGTCCCTCAGTAGAAACTGAGAAAAAGCAGACAAATAGAAAGTTACCTGCACTATGTATTATTCTAAAATGTTTAATAAATGTGATGATCCCTAAGGAACTGTTACCTCTTCTTCCATTTTCTTCCAGTATTTCAGTAGTTATCCAGCACTGCTCAAGATATTTCAACATCTAATTTATGGTGTGAACACTTTTTGTCCTACAGAAGGCAGGGAAAGCCAGAAGAGGAAGTATTTGAGAAAGACATGGATAAAAAGAACAGTAATTAACCACCAGCATCTCTCCTATGTATGCTAAAAATCAGTGTCTTAACAGAGATTTTCCCAACAAAACAGGAATACCTCCTCCATAAAGTTACAAACATAAGGTTATGACATTACCAGAGTTGATTAGTAATGTATAGTCATATGCATAACCCTTACGTTAACCTCAATAAAAAAGAACGTTGGTTTTAATTTTAGGTAGTCGTAAGTCATGGATGTGTAGATAGCTATTGATCTATGAAATAAAAAAGTAATTTTTTTTGCAATGCTAAGTCTGATGGAGGGCTATAAAAGACCCCAACTTTCATTTACTTTCTGTATATGAAACTGCTGTATGTGCATTTGTTTTACCAAATGATTGTTTCAAATTATTTTGTAATTTAATTATTTCAAAGTCTTAGTATTGCTCAACTGTATATAAGAGTTTGAGATTTTAAAGAATCTTTTCTAATAAAGATTTATAGCAGGTTTTAGTGTCTACAGGTTCTCTTTTCCCATAATGTTGCTAATCCGTTCAAGTCAACGGGTGCTAATTATTTGTTGTTGATGTCAAGATTACTCAGACCTTAGAAGACGTACAAAGACGTATATGGTATACCGATATGTTACTCTTATCAGCTAACTAAAAATCAGGTAACAAAGCCTAAGGGCTAGTGCACTAGCTTTTCCAAATTACAGAATTGCTTTGAAATTAATTTTTCCCTATGCAAAAATAAGCTGCTTTACATTTCATTGTATTTTTGTTTGAATATTCCAAGTTGTCTTTATCAATAGTCAAATTCTGGCTCCAGGGAAATTGGTGAACAGCCCCATGATTTCTCCTTGGGTTACTGTAGCAGTCTTTAGTGATCGATAGCCTCTCAGGTTATTCCATTTAAGCACAAAAATGGGAGTCTCCAAACTGACAATGCTGCTAAAATAATTTTCAGTGGATATAAAGGAAAGGAAAAAAAAAGAAGAGAAAAAAGAGACATATTTCTAGACATTTAGAAAAGATTAATAAAGCAAAATGTGACTTTCATCCATGTTTGCAATAGACAATTTCATTAGTGAGGAGCAGAATTGCCCAGGGGTATAAAGAAAGCTCAAGTCAGTCTTGATTCTATGTAATGCTTTTAATGTTCAAACAACCTCAATGCGAGAGCATCATCGCAGTGACCATGCAGAAACTAGTTCTCTCTCTCACCTAAACATCACATCAGCAAGAAGCCTGTCTTTGGTACAAGTACAGACTCTTAAAGATATCTATTTTGAGGCAACACTTGCCCAGTTCTCTAGGAAGGTGCAAGAGAGGGCTTGACTACAGAGCCCCAGGATCTATTTTGGCACCCTGGGGAGTAATGCAGAGTCACTCTTCCATCCCCAGGTGCTCACTCATGTCCCGCTGGCACCACCGTGCCTCTCTGCACGCTGCCCCGGGGACCAGGGGCTCCTCCAGCATGCACTAAGAGGAAGCTGGAAGGGGTCATGGGGCAAGGGGTGAAGAGATGAGGGATGGGCAAAGGACAAATCTGCACCAACATTATCATCAACAGACTTGGAAATGCATCCCAGGAAATAACTCTGTGCTTAGGTTTTAAGAAAGGGTTAAGTCATACTTCATGCGAACGTTGGTGAAAAGAAAATGGTAGTGGCATGGTCTGACACGACAGAGAAGGGCAACACCAGCCACTGTCCCACAGGCTGCCGGGCCCTTCCAGCAAGTGGCTGCTTCAGGTCTGGTTTTATGCTGGATCTGTTCCCTGGCCTGATTTGGGGTGGGATCCCACACGCTGAGGGCTGGGAGTCCTTCCCTGCTGCTACACAACCCTCCAAGCACACAAGCAGCTATTGCAGAGGGGTGCGCAGGGGAGTGGGACAGGCAGCATCATCAACCCCCTCCGCAACGCAGAATACAAACCAGGGTCAGCTGGTTCACACGCTCATGTAAACAGGCACAGGGTTATTTTACACGTACGTCAGTGCTACTGCTATCGTCTGCTCTATGGGAAATCCTCTTCCTCTGCAAACAAAGGCTAAAGGCATACCTGAAATAACGCACGTGAGAAGAAAGGCTGTAAAGACAGCCCAGCTCTAGGAGCAAACTGCACCTCGCTTCCACATTCAGGCCCCCAAGCAGCAGCAACGCACCGGCACGAGTGCCGCAATCGCACCACACACTCACAAGTTGAGGATTGTTTGAGCAGTGCATTATTACAGCCTGATTTGCACTCTCCTACAGGTTCTTATATGTATATTAAATTGCGTTTTCTTCTTACCAGATTTTCAATGGTTATTTTTATACCAGCCATGCATAGCTGCGGTTTGAGAATTGTCAGATTGGTTCTGTCAACTGGAGAAATAAAAATCGCTAATTTGGGCACCTGAAAGGCACAGGAAGCTATTTGATACAGCTAAGAGGATCTTGGCACAAAAAATAAGGTTTTTTTCCCTTCCCTTCCCCCCTTTTTTTAAAAAAAGATATTAGATATGCTGTAACTTTCAAATAGAAGAGGAACATAAGTAGGTACATCCAGCTCTTATTCAGTTAATTTTGATTTTTTAAAAAAGGAAGATAGCTCAATAGAAGGATCAAGACATCTTTTGACTAGCTGCTCTTCATGAAAAGAATTATTTTTCTCAAAATAAAACACTTATGAATATAGACATTTCAGTGGCTTTTAACTTCTGCAAAAACTTTAAGAGTGACTGAGAAGGGACTTCTCAATATATTTTTGGAGTTATGAAACAAAAGTATTTTTCTATATAGAATACTAACATCAGGTCCAGAAGAGGAGTGAAACGTATTAGTTCAGTTACCTTTCCCCCCTGCTCCAAGTCAACTGAAGTTTGATTTATTCTTACCCCAATTCACAGGAGAAGCTAATGTTTGAGATTTATACTCTTTAAAATAGAGGAAGTAAAGCCTACTACAAAAATACCCACACGGATATTACTGCTAAAAATACTAACACTGAAACCTAAAAAATCAAGTCCAAGTTTGAACTTACATATTTAATTTTGGGAAGCAATACCCAATGAAGATGTGTACATTACTGTCAACATGGGGAAGGCAGTATTATCTCAATTTTAATTTTCTTCACAAGCTGAAGAGATCTACACACCTGTATAGTACATGCACATAGAGCAGACGTTGAAGACTTGCCTTATAATCCTCAATGTTTATCAGATTTGACAGGTTTCATGAATATACTTGGGATTTGTTTGTGTAATCAGACTTCTGTTCTATTTTATAACCTGAAATAACCTACAAACGGCATATGTTATGCTGCTGTCACTGGGATTTGTAAGACAAGGCATCAAATCTAGCAGGTTTCCCCAAAAGAAGAAGCAGTTTTGTTAATTCCTCATTCAAGTAACTGTAGCAGATTCAGCCCTGCCGCCGCCACCTTACGCCCTCTCCCCCCCCACCCCCTTTATTTTTAATAAACATAGTAGTTTAGTTTTATTGGCTTTCTACTCTCAGGGATGATAGCTGGACTTTTTGCTTAAAGTTTTTCTTTCTTTTACAGCAGACCCAAATAATACCTGGAGGTGGGGTTGGGGGGGGAGGGGGAAGAAAGGATCTTTACAGTCTCTCCAACCTCTGTAGTAAATGCATTCAGGCAGCAGATGTAATGGTAGCAGTAGTTTATGTGCCCCAGACCTCTGAGGTTACCATTCACCACAGATTAGCTGTAACTTTTATTATTCAGTATACTGTAGTCAGATTGTAGCTATCAAGAATAAGCATACCCCTTTTCTGGATTAAAGTACTCACACACTTGTCCTGCTTCACATTTTTCTTGCAGAATACAGCCAGCAGCACTCACTGCAGGGAAACGTCCAGTAAATTATCAGAAATGAGTGAATTATGCACAGGATGGAATAATATTATCAAAAAGCCCTTGTTTAGGTTCCCTGAATATATATATATTTGGGCATGGTGTTACAATGAACCAAAGTGTCTTCTTTCTAGCGAGCGGCCGGAGGCTTGCTGTGCAGCCCCTCCTGCTATGAGTAAAGGAGCATTTTCGGTTCCAGCCGGGCTGCTGGGGACTCTCCCAGCCTCCCCTTGGCTCAGGGCCCCCGCTTTCCTCACCCTTAGACACATCCACCGCTGGTTCAAAACGATACTCCGAGTGCCACCCCCAGGAGGGAACCCCAACCTGCAACTGCAGAAGTGCTTTTCTCTGCAGTGCAAACTCTCACACAGTTCAATAACTGTCCTGCATGTGACAGAGAAGGAGACAAAGAAGGAACACAGAGTTGGAGGGGGTGGCAGCACCTGCAGCATGGGGACAGGAGGGGGAAACGCTCTTCCCCCAGGACACACGGGCTTGGCTGCCTTGCTCCCCAGGGTTTGGCCCGGGTTAATTACAAGCCGACTGCTCTCTCCCCAGCAAAGGGGCACCTGACACTTTCCGGGGAGCTCTGCTTACCCTACTTATCTGCCCATCACCCCGAGGGCTTGCTGGAGCTGTGGGGTGCTGAGATGGCCCACTGTGCTGGTGGGATCAGCTGTAAGGGGATGCCCCAGGGGATGGAGCTGTGCTGGTCAGTGCCACAGCCAGAAGAAAACTCTTCCCAAGGGAAGATCCCCCACAGCCCAAGCTTCTTCCACAGGAATACGTGGCTTTTACTCCAACAGCACAGTAGAACAGTATGATCTTTGCTCAAACCTTTCTGGTCTTGTTCAGTACTAGTCCTGCAGACCCATACAAATGGTAAAAGAAGACTCTTCTTGAAGCATTGAAAATTAAACTTAGTCTGTATTTTGACAGTTTTCCTCAACCATAAACAGGACTGCCAGGTTGACCCTGATTGTTTAACAGCAGCATTTATTTTCCCCCAAGTATTACATGATATTTAAAAAATCTTAAGGGTATTTTGTAGCAAAACAGGGGCAGTTTAAGAAAGCAAAGTAGTGCAATATTCCACCACCCCCACCCGCCAAGAATAACTATAAGCATTTCCCTTAGGGAAAATCTATACTTATCTGCTAGACTGTATGGTGTTTGAACACAAAGTTAATGCAGAAGGAATCAGTCAGCAACTTTCAGGAGCAGGTTGATTTAAGAAGCCTAGTTTCTTTCAGTCACTATATTGCCAGACCTGTCAAAGAGTTTAATGCTTTATTCACAAACTGCAAAGAGGGAAAATAGGACTTGTGGAGACAGTAAAGTGGAAATCTTTCTGAAGCTGGTTCATCCAGCGTTTGGATGACAATGCTACAGGGACAGATGCAAAGCGCATTGCTGTCTGTGGAGCAGTGACTGTCAGAGTACACAGATAAAAGGGGTAACCAAGGAGAAATAGAGTAGATATAAAATCAGAAGCCTATAACCCGAGAGGAAAAACAAGGATTTGTATAGCCATGCATTAGTTGGATTCACAGAAGAGATTTATTTTTAGAAAAACACATGAACAAAGGAATGCCTCTTTACTGTAACTTAAATAAGGTTAAACATACTGCTAGCACTTAATTTAACCATAGCTAGTTCTTTTCAATTTTTACTGTTATGGGTAGCCTTGTAGGAAAACTTAAAAAAATATAATAAGAGCAGAACTAGTCAACTCGTAAAAGCCTATAGTCTAAAAAGGACAGATCCTTGTGTTACCTCACTTGAGCCAAATTGCTGAACTGAAAGCAAAAACCAGAAGGAGGCATGAATTGAAGTATTATCCTTGTGCATTCCAGGAGCACGGGAAGAGCTGAGGTCTGGGGGAGGACTCGTAGGTCCAGGCAGGCAGCACAATGAACTGGCCCCTTTATGTTCTATTTATTTTGCACAGATTGCATCTATTCTGTGAACACAAGATTAGTCACAGGAGACTCAAGTTAATACTATTTACAGATATACGTATTAACACAAAATAACACCAGCCCTAGACGGCTCCCTTAGTTTTTGATCAAGTTTTATTTATTTATTAACAATTAGGTTTAATGTTCCTGCACACTAGTCCTCAGAACTTGTTTACATCACTTCATGCCAAAGCTTCAAATGCATTAAAGGGGAAGTTCATTATTTTTGATTTATAATTATCTATGACAAGAAAGATCTTTAACAAGAGCAGAAGAGAGCGGGAAATGATCTACTCCATCCTCTGTTTATGCAACTACTACAAAGAGGCATGTGATGGTTTTGGCCTCAGTCCAGCTACCATTCATCTCTATAGGACTCTTTCTGTGACTCTCACAGAAGTATCAGGAAGCCCTTTTTAATCTTGAAAAAACTCAGGTACAGGCAGGCCATTGCTCTCAGCCTACAGAGAGCCCAAGCTGCTGCCTTATGGCTGATGAGCTGCTAAGTGACAGACCAAAAAGTTGTTGATCTGCAACATTATTGTTCTCTTGCAAATAAATTTTCCTGCAGCCTCAGTGATTCACTTCCCTCCCATCCGCATGTCATTAACTATCAACTGGGAAAGTTGACTAAACTTCTGTAGTTCTGGGAAACATAGGCTCCAAAAAACAACAGGCCAAAAATGTTGTTTCAAACCAGTAACACGGCAGACTTTGATTATGGCAGCCCTCAAGTCCCATTGTTCCCCAGTGTAACCTCTGTGCACCAAGCCGGGGTGCCCGGCAACAGCACCCCTTGTCCCCTCCTTGTGCCCAGGCAGGGCTGCTCCAAGGGCTCAGCAGCTTGGGGTGGGGGGGCTTTGGCAAGTGCCTCCACACCAAAGTCAGTCCCGCTCCTTCCACGCAGCACTGTGGCAAACATGACTTGACAAGCCTTGGCGAGTTCCCTGACCAGCTCCCTGCGTCCCATCTCTTGCCCGTCTGCCCCCTACTCATTAAACACTGTAAAAGCATGGAGCCACGCAGAGTTCGTCCCCACAGCAGACACACTGCTTGGACATCGACAGTTTTATTGTTAGGGTCTTTCCCACATTACATTGGGGAATTGAATCAAAGCAATTTGTAACTTTATAGCCACCTGCTCTTTGACCTACGCAAGTAGCTGTATCTTTTTTCCTCCACTGAATCTATTCAAAGTGCCAAATATACAAGCCTAATGATTTCTTCCTCTCTTCTAGAAATCCTTTTCAGAGTTTTGACCACATCCATGCACATCAGCATTTTATTCCCAGTAGGTCCCCATCTCATTACCCTTGTCTTACCTTGGACCCCAAATTTATGGTTTTGTTTGCTGTTTCCTTGCATGCAATTCTGTGCCTTATTTTCCTGATGTTTCTCTGCCTGCCTTATTAACACAATCCTTGATCCTAGACAGACATGGCCTGCATGTTTTTCCTTCAGACAAAAAAAAACACCACTTCCCCCAGCGATTCTTCCAGCAATAACCCTTTAACGTCTTTCAGATTAATACAAAAATCCATATGTATTGTTTTTACTTTCAGTCTGCATATTCTTGCATTTGTGCATATAAAATGCTTTACACTTGAATATAAAGCTGAAAATTAATAAACCAAATTAATTGTTTTCATCTTCCCATCCATTCTAAACTGCATTTACAGAATTTATTCTGTTACCACATAAGCATCTCAATTCTTGGTCCCCAACCTGACTGCATTATAAATATAATTCAGAGTTCCTTCTGGCATAGTCTCCTGCTCTGTTTTCATTCCCCTTTCACCTCACTCTGCACTCTGGTTCTCCACACAGGAGCAGCACAAGGTACTGCAGGGAGCTTTGGCCATCTCTGCCAGCAGCAGGGAGTAACTCGGAGCTGGACTGAGCCTGTGCTAGTTTATACTGGGGCTGGTTTTACTCCTCCTAGGTTTGAACTGAGCGGAAGCAGAAACATGGCTTATCCACCCAATCAATGAATACTGCAACTGCTATCCAGCTGCAAATTCAATTCTTTACTTTTTCAGAGGCATTACACCACCACCTCTCCCCTAGACAGGCTCCTTCCCTCNCCCCCCCGCCAATAGCTGCAGCGTGGTGGTTCCCCAGCTACAACCCTGCCCTCCTGGGCAGCCAGGGTGGGCAATCGTGCAGCTTGCAGAGGAGACACACTCCTCCTCTCACCCAACCCAACAGCTTCAGCACCTCCTCTGTCAGTGCTGGGATTTACTGAAGGGATTCGCACTTAGGAGGGCTGCTAAGAGCAGCAGAAAGAGCATTTCGACTTCACAGCATCAGCAGCATCCGAAAGACAGAGCCACCAGGTGTCTGTGCAAAGAGGGGGCAGAAGACACACAGATTGCACAATTATGTTTAGGCCTGTATTCATCATTAGTTTTGAGATAAAGCTGACAGGTTTATTATTCTTTTCCCAGTTAAATACAAAAGTTCTCAATCCCAAGATCATGCCTACACCAATGTGCTTTAGATAGAGGCAAATGCATTTACTTGTACTGCTGAAGGCAGTTAACCCAAGGGAAATACTGACACATCCAAAAGAAAATGTGCAAGAACCACGCTGGTGTAATAGCCCAGGAGAAGAGGCAGAGGAAGAGCAAGAGCCAAAGAAACCAACTGTTGTCTCATGAAATTCTTATTCTATAAAAAAAGCACTGAAATTAGATGACATTTACACATTGTCCTGGTTTGAGGTA
>VZSF01007792.1:323405-352797 GCA_013398295.1 Chionis minor | reverse complement strand
AGCTGCTTTTCCCCAAGCCTGTAACGCTGAATGGGGTTGTTGTGACCCAAGTGCAGGACCTAGCACTTGGCCTTGCTGAAATTCATACCATTGGCCTTGGCCCATCAATGCAGCCTCCGTAGATCCCTCTATAGATCCTTCCTACCCTCAAGCACATGGACACTTCTGCCCAACTTGGTGTCATCTGCAAACTTACTGAGGGTGTACTCGATCCCCTCATTCAGGTTGTTGATAAAGATATTAAACAGCACTGGCCCCAATACTGAGCCATGGGGAACACCACTTGTGACCAGATGCCAACTGGATTTAACTCCATTCATCACCGCTCTTTGGGCCCAGCCTTCCAGACAGTTTTTTACCCAGCAAAGCTTATGCCCATCCAAGCCATGAGCAGCCATTATCTCCAGAAGAACTCTGTGGGAAATGGTGTCAAAGGCTTTAATAAAGTACAGGTAAACATCATCCACAGGCTTTCCCTCATCCACTAAGTGGGTCATCTTATGATGGAAGGAAGTCAGGTTAGTCAAGCGGCACCTGCTTTTCAAGAACCCGTGCTGACTGGACCTGATCACCTGGTCATCCTGTATGTGCCACAGTTAAAATTTACAATCATTCACTATCATACTATCATTTAGTATCAATCTACTCCAGAACAAAACAGTTTTCTTTGGTTTCTTTTATTTCTGCGACAAATATTTTCACTTTGAAATGTGATTTATAAAATTTTAAATATTTATGTAAATTTTCATTGTGGAACATAAACACACACACTCCCAAACCCCTCTAAATCTACAGTTTTTCCATAGGAGATAGTATACCATTAAAATAATTTTCCCCCAACAGCATTTTTTGCATGAAAAAAATTCCAATTAAAGATTTTTTTAAACACCTCTGATTTATGGGTTAAGACCTACAGTTAATTTCCCAAGAGATTACTGATTTCTGAATCCTGCCATTTGTTGGTTCAGATGCAAACTATATGGGCATTTTTGCATTCCTCCCTCTACAGATGTCATTATGTCTCCAAACCTTTTTCAGAAAGCTCAAAGCACAGCTGGTACAAATCCCTTTCCCTTTCAGAGTCTTTCAGTGATAAGATGCACTGAAGTCAGTATCTGAAAAAGATCTAGGGTCCTAGGGAGAACATCTACAATGCTTTCTGTTTTCAGACAGGAAAATTGTTGATCTTGCACTGTCAGCCAGTATAATGGTCTGATAATGATATAATGCATTTGAAGAATTTCATATGGATTTTTTTCTCAAGTGGTTGCTGAGCTGATGTTGAAAACATTAGGCATTTTCTAAAACTCCATCTGTATGGTCTCAAATGCTTGCTTTCTTAACTCCAAACTGCCGTATATATCATACTCATTCAAAAATGCAGCTGAATATGTCCCACAGCTAAAGGTCCTACAATCTTTCCCAATGCCTAGTTATTGATTTTGGAATTTATTCTTGAAAGGAAAATGATTCATCCTGACAGTTGGCCGCATATGGAAGTAGATCCAGGTTGTTTTTGTGAACACAGGTTTTCTAGCAAGCACAACAGTGTGGTCCAGAAGTCAGGAATCTGGTAAGGCCACTGTGATACCTACCTACCTCTGTCTTTAGTTCAGAGAGTGTTATGGCTTAATCAAGGGGTGATAATAGACTAAATTAATTTAGGGGGCAGGACATAGTTTCAGAAGTGGGAAATTGGTGGAATTTGGGGCAACAATGGGAAGAAAGAACTTTTCCCCCATAAATTTACAGAAGTGGATCCTTTGTGAATGAAACTTTTTCAGAAATATTAGCTGGATATAAACTATACATAGAACCCAAGAGCCCTGATTCCCTCTTTAGTTTTCTCTTACTATAATTGATACACCCACATGTCCACTTTCAATCTGATAGTTTAAAACCTAGACTCAGAAAACTGAGATGGGAAACATGTAGAAATTCATACAATCACTGTTGCTGCATCTTTTTACAAAAGAGAGAACCATGAAAGGTATGCAAATTGTCCATAATTATACTTTTAGATGGTTACTTAAATACCTGTCTTTTTCACACTACAGGCACAAAGTTAGTATACCTCAGATATGCCAATAAAAACAAACGTCTACGCTTTCTGGCAAAATAAAAGCTCCAGTAGCTTTCTATGTGTGCTATATACAACTCTTAGGCAATGTCACGGTGCCTACTGAGACAAGCTAGGATAAAACTGCTATGGTATAAAGATTAAGGCTATTTTATATTCTTTGATTTTTATTTTAATGCTCCCTACATTTAAATTACTGTATTACTAATTTTAGCTGATATAATAATACATGTGTCTCAAGTATTTATACATACAACATGAAACCAGTGTAAAATACCAAACAGGATGTAAAATTCTGTAACTTAGTAACAAATAATATCTTTTCTATGTAATAGATTTGTTTACAGGAATCAGTAGGATTTGCAAAGCATTTAACTCAAGAACTGAATTTAGACATATCTTTACAGCATCTCCTTAGTTAAAAGTGATGGTTAATGAGAGCCTAAAATTCTCTCCTCTTTTAATTTCAGATTTTGTCATTTAAATCCAAAGTAACTGCTGCCCTTTATACATCCCTACCACTTTTAATATCATTACTGAGAAAACAGTTTCAACTCTATATCTATCAATGGTGATAGAATCTGAGCCTGTGTAAATGAGAAACCAATTTTCATAAAAATTCACAGATGGCAAGGATGTGAGGATTTCTGCCTTTTTAGTATCTGTTTTTGTAAAAATGCATAGGAAAACCATTCCTCTGATTTCAAGTTATTCCATCATCAATGTGTAAGGTATTTGGAACAAGTAGCGGATTACTGAATTCAGGACTGTAGGTTGAGCCCAACCTGAGAAGTTCAGATTTGAGCTTTCGATTTTGATCTAACTTGTAATTGACCCTCCAGCATATATAACTTACTTCCAGCACATTGTACCTATATTCTGTCTTTAGTTATGTTCTTATTCTTCTGAAAGTACTCTATTACATATTTTCTTCCTAATCAGACACTCATTTAGTATATTTCATCTGTGTCTCAAATCTCCACCTTCCTCAAATTAATCACAGATCAAATTAATTGTACTTGGTAACCTGACACTCTTTATCTTAATTATCTTATCATTAAACCTTGTGATCTGAGAGGTTTACCACCAGGTTTTAAACCTTTCTTGTATAGTGCAGAATAATGCAGTCATCAAGGCTATCTTTACATTTTTAAGCATTTTAATAATATTTTTCTCAGTCTATTCAACTCTTAGATGAATATTCTATCTTTTGCTTCCCAAGCCCAGCGACCTTGAATAAAGAATAAAATGGATAGGGATAGTCAGTAAAACTGGGCTTTTTTACTGTCTTGATATGCAGCTGGGTTACTCTACTATTGGTATATAAGTACTTAGTGCTGTTTGGCTGTACATCTACTACTATTTACTTGAGTTTTCATATAGATATTTTTTAATAGTTTAAAGGAGGAGATCAATGAGTCCAAATTAATTATTGAGTTTGGAAGGTTTCCCACAGTTTTTTTGAGAGTGAGTGACAGCTGTGATACTAAACAGAAGTGTGAGTCCTGTTTAGATTCTCATACATCGTACAAAGTCCTCTCCTTGTCCTCCCAATAGGATCTCCCTATAACTCTGTTTTTTTTCCTCCTTATTCATGCTGGAAAGCAGGGAAAATATCTAAAGAGGCTCAGGTAAAATTTATACTGTAGGAATATCTATTCTGTATACAACTATCCTTGAGCTTGTATTTACCCTAAAGTAAATTCCTACAGTTCTTCTGAAATGCGGAAGAGAGGTTACTACCAGCAGGGAGAGACTTTTTGCCCACATGGATTAGAATCTCATTTTGTAAAAGAAAGATAGATAGGTGAAAGGACATTTTAGAGGATGAATGTGTTTCAGTATTTCTGAGCAGAATGTCTGATGTCTTCTTCATTATCTTCATCTTATCAGTTAGAACCATTTGTACAAATTTAAGTTCTTGTTACTCATAGAGATGAAATTGTCATCTTGCTCTGCTCTTTTCACTGCAGCTCATTTTAGCAGCCCTGTTCATATCATACAATAATCGAGAAATACATTTTGTGTAGTAAGCACCAAAGAGTTCACATAATAGATGCACTGGTCACTGTGGCGGTGAAATCAGAGCACAAATTCGTGGAACCAGAATATAGGTATCTCCTCTCCCTGGCATGTCTGATTTTGGGTGATGCTAAAACTTATCTAACTCTTGAGATTTCTGAATAGGTAGAAAGGTCTGTAAAGGTGTTTTTCAGGCAAAGTTACAATACCTTTAGGCACGTCCTAAGTGCAAAGAACACTAAAAAAAAAAAAAAAAAAAGAATGAATCCACACAGCTCTGGACAGTCTAAGAGTGCAATAGGGAAGGCAATTTGGCAGGTAAGGCATTCTTTGGTAAAAGCATAGAATGCTGAACTGCAATAGTTAGATAGGTCTCTGTGGGCCATCAAGAACACATAAAGACTGCCAACATCTCTTATAGATCATTTCACAGATCCTATTACAATTCACAGTAAAATGATCCTCTACCTGTCTTTCCTGAGGGGTCCAATAAAGGTAAGGATTTATTCAAGACTCATACTGACCTGGGGCTTGCACAGTGCAAATCTGAGAGGAACATGATGGTTCTTCGCTTTTATCTGAAGAGCACTCCCCATGCAAGAGTTTGTGCTAGCAGATAATCTGAAAAAGGATTTTCTAGTTGGGAATTCTCCCATTCACTGCTTTATAACTTGTTATACTTCATGTAATTATAGAGAGAGGGAAATGAACTTCTTTCTTTCATCTCCTAATGGCTATCCAGAGAAGTGTCCTCAGAAACTGAAAAGGCATTTGAACCAAGATACTTTGCATGTCAGATGAATATTCCAAATGCTGCTCTATCGGGAAGATATGCCTTTTGTTGTCTCCAAAGAATAATTTATCTAGCTTTCTGTTCTATATGCTGATGGGCCCACTTTTAGGCTACGGATTTCATGAGATGTCAAAGAATGTGAAAATGGACCTGCACCTGACCTTGTATTTACCTTTGTATTTACCCTGAAGTAGCCTTGTGTGTATATATATACATATATACACAAGTAGCCGTGTGTGTATATATATATATATATCATATTTACCTTAAATATGTCCCTTGGTTCTTATATATTGCTTGTTTATGCTTTTTCCATAATTCTCTTGTGGAACTGGTGAGCTTCATGAGGAATTCCAGAATTTATGAGCTATAAGGAATAGGTAGAAACTACAATCCCAACCGCAGGTCCAGTATTTATGGATTGGAATAAGACTGTCTACTTGTACTTCTGCCTGAATCAGACTCTGATCATTGCTGTCTGTAAATGTTTCATATCTCCTTTCAGTCGCTTGTAAAGATACATGCATGTGAAAGTTGATATACTTGCACTGGTATCACAATGATAACTGCTGAATTGTGCTTATTTGTAAATTACATTATCAGCAAACCTCAGAAAGGCAACCTGACTGAGCTACAGAAGCATAGGAACAACTTACTGCGAGCAGCCCCTCAGTCTGTAGGATACAGAAAACAGCAGTGTTATGGCTGTGAATCTAAGCACAGGTAGGTCTTCATATCAGAGCTGCCAGCACAATTTCCTGAGCTAAGCAAAAATGTGGTATGGAATTCTGGTCATCCATTTGTAGGAGCACAAAAGGCCCAGAGGTTGTCCTCAATTAGGTATCATCAAGTCTTCAAAAGCATTAGGGGCTGTATATTACATCAGTGGACGCTTGCTAGTAATGCAACACCATTTTACTTTATTAATAATGGAATAGTAATGGAAGGGTGAGTAACATTGTAATATAAACAAATACCGGGAGACCAATAAACAAATACCAGAGCATACCAGGAGAGGTGGATAAACAAAACAGAATTGTTAAGGATAAATAAAGGAATAAAAGAAATTTATTTCTCCTGATGAATATTCAACTAAAATCTAGTTCGTGGCTTTGGTTTATTTCTGTTAGTTAAATGCAGGTTTATTTAACTCTTGTAACGCTTTCCCATTCATATTCTTATTTTTACATTGCTAGATTTAAAGCATGAAGCGAGAACTTTGCAATTTGCAATTCATGACATTTGGTTTTATTAAAAATAAGTAGAGAGCCATATCAATAAAGACTAGACATTAAGATTATGAAGAAAATCATTTGTCAAAATGCTTACCTGTAAGTAGGCTGTGCTCGGAGGTTTTGTTGGCCTTATTATCTTGGTTATTTAGGGAAAGACATACGATCTGCTCAAGGTAAATAGCTTGAAAGCATTTCCACCTGAAAGTGAATCTGTTTATGTGTAGGTCTAGTTGGGGCCTGCCTTGGGCTTTCTGGGCTGGTTGCAGAGCCTGAGGCAGTGTCTTACGTAGCGCACCGTTACTGAACCAGCTGACTGGTTACTACTGCAAGAACATTAGGCCAAACATATACTAGTGAGGTGACTTTAATAAGGTAGCTACCCGTACCATGGATTTACTGAATACCAAGTTGCTTAGCAGGATTTAAAGACTTGAGCGTTCTTGTACATTTTTTATTCCTGGAAATGAAAATTCGGGAAAAATAAGGAATTACAAAATGCAAATACATAAAGCCTATCAGACACCAGGCGACCGATCCTGGCAGCAGATGATCATTGGACTGAACTTTATACCTCCATGTGGACCCATGACGGGCCTGCTGGGTCACAGGGGGATGTCATCATGCAGTTACAGACAGGTTGCTGGACATTGCATTTCAAGGAATCCATTTTACACCGGGGTTATAGGTCACAATAAACTTCCTTACTCTGCTCTGTAAATATGACTTGACACCACTATGATACTATGAATTGTTAAAAGAAGTCCATGTCTGCTTTGCCAGCAGGTGGTATACCAACGAAAATTTGCCAGAAAATCCATATTTTGGGGAGACTTCTAGTTGTAATTCAAAGAAACAAATTAAAAAGAAGTAGCTCATGTCCGACTTCTGGTCATATGTGTTAATGGTACCATTGAGTTAACAAAACATCTCTCATAAAATGAGTTAATCTTTAAAGTTTATCCTTTTGCTGATACTTAAATTCATGTAACAAATCTTCAGAGTCTGTGGAAAAATATGGCCAAAAGAAAAAATTATCTTCTTCTCTATATATTGTGACTATCAATATGTCAAGGCAATAACCTGAAAGAGCCTACAGAATGTCTGTACATCTTTTAGATTCTTCTTGAGCCTGATTTCCTGTTTTAAGAGAATAAATAACTCTTGCATACACTAAGTAGCTGCTGTGGCATGATGAGTGATATCAGAAAGGTCATTCCTAAGAATAGCTATACAATTAAGACCAAATAATTTTTTGCAGAGAGTCATGAAAGGATGATCATCTTTTAGATAAAGGCATGGACTCATAATATACTTGGTGGGGATGTTGAGATTATTGTCACCTAAAAGACTCCCCTGAAGTCTCATAATAAGTGTAGAAGTGGTGAACGCTTCTAGTAGAACATAGCAGTGGAAATGCAGAAATGTGAAAAGTTTCACAAAAGGAAAACAATTTTAAATATCCCCATGAAGGCTATATTTAAATGAGAAAAAGAGAAAAAAAAAACCCAGATGCTATTGAAAACATTGGAAATATGTGCATAGATTCAGAGGCTTATTTTTTAATCTTGTCCCATTCATCAGGTCCTTTTTTAAATCCTTTATCATGATGTCAAAAATAATAATAAAATTTTAAAATACTTAAATTATACAGTTGCTTGGGCCCATGCTTCTCATGCTCACTTTTTACTTCCTAGAACAGCCTTCCTCTCTCTATTTTAAGCATTCTGGGGAAACTTTCACTCTGATGGTGTGACAGTAATAAACGAAATGCAATGGAATCCCTTTCTAAGCCTACAGTTCCTGAGCATTATGACAAAACATATGCTAATAGAGTGTTGGAGCTTATTGGAAGTTCTTAAAAAATAACACTGCTAGAATTTTTGCAACAGAAATCTAAATTCAAACAGAGATAAATTTTTATATGCTCAGTCTAGTGCATGGAAATATATTCCTGGAATTAAAGTTTGCCTAAACTATGCAAAGCATTTTTTGCATGTAGTTACTTTTGAAGGTCTAACCTAAGATGTCAAAGATGAGACTGGTGCTAGAAAGGAAGCTGAGCTACATATGGAGGTCCTCTCTTAAAGTACTGCATGGTTCAAGAAAAGGCCTCCTTTTCACTTGAATGTTTGGGAACAGTCTTTAAGTAAGCAAACTAAATAAACCGAAAAGTAACACTATATTTCCCATCTGACTACTCAGTGAATCTCTGTTCCTCATCTGTAACAGGTAGCATAGGGCTTAAAAACAGCATGGCTGCTAAAATCCACCTCCACAAAAAGTATTTATGGTTTAAAGTAGTAACACGTGATAAAAAGCATCACAGCTTCATCTTATCCAAATCAGGTTTTAGATGTTAATTTTCTTATATTTAAATAAAATCTGTCAATAGATCTTTTAGATGCTTTTGAGGAGACCAAAGCAATTAGTTTACTTTGTCAATAGACCCCAGAAATAAATTAGCTCTGCAACTAATTTACTGAAAGAGAAAGACTTATCTATTATTTCTTTTTAACAAACTTTGACTGCACTCAGACTAGGGAGCTCCATACAAAAGATATACAGGACTGGAAAAAAATAACTGATTAAATTTTAACCAGCTGCTGGGCAGATAGTTTGCCTGAGGCACTTTTGTCAGTTTCAAAGGGTCCTTTTATTAATTTTGCATTTTGTATTTTGTTAGTGGAAAGACCTAGCTCTGTTGGGACTGCCAAAAGCTATAGGCAGCAGATCTTGCAGCAGCAAAGAGGAAGCTGTAGAGCATGCCAAGTAGATTTAGCACACTGTGCACTCTAAATTACATTTGTTTTATCAGTCCTAAAAATATATTAACTTCAGGTGTAAGTTCTTTGAATAAAGCCTTAAAGCTAGTACATCCAGTTCCTCCTCTGTTTATATAAGGCTTTTATTTTGTCTATAAAAACAAACCACTGTAGCCTTTGCCAAATATCTACCCATGTAATTTAAATCTTTTCTTCTTATGATTGTTGGCACATTCTTCCTTGGTCTGTTTTCTTTCTCACATCGATCTTATGTTCTTACTGAAGAAAGTATTGGAAGTATTATTTAGATCCTCCCTGCTTTCCAAAACATTCAGGTACAGCTTTTACGGTCAAAAATATCTGGGTCGAAGTGGAAACACTATTTATTTAAACACATTCCACTTTCATTTGAATGGATCCCAACATCCATATCAGCATGTGGAAAATGCTACATGTAGCATATTGCTCAGACAATTTGTGAGCAGAAGTTAGAACTCAGGGGTTAAATGGAAAACACAAACCTCTCTTGTGATGCTGGGAATTTCACAAGTTCCACTCAGGCAGCTTCAAACAGCATTAAACACAAAGGAAAAAAAGTATACCCTCAGGCTAGAATTTGCAGAAGACTTACCTGCAGTAGAATGGAACTAAAATTAAGCCCGAAGACAAAGCATTTGGGCTTACATTTAGAAAACTGAATGGCAAAGTACATATTTTTAGAATGCGTATCATACTCCTTTTCTAGTTGCATTGCATTTTTTAAGATAGCTTTTTTTTTTCCCAAGCAAATTTCTTTATCCCAAATCAATATATGATGGTGTTACTACTGCATTATTTAATGTCTTCAACAACTATTTTTGTGTGCAATCCTGTGTTAGCTAACCTCATTGGTCTCAGTTATACATAAAGGAGCATGCTCTTGCTGCCACTGAAGTTAACGTTAAGTCTGAGAACAGCAAAGTTGATTTCATAGTAGAAAACTGAGCTCAAAGTAATTAAAAAACCGCAATTATATCCATGTCTTTTTCTACCTAAGGTTTAATCAGATTTTGTGTAGTATTTTGAGAAAAATCAGGAAATCTTTGTATTGTACCAGTTCCTCAGTCTGTAGTTAAATGAAGTTCTACTCAGGAAAGTAGCAAGTAAGAAAAAAAAAAGAGATTATTTGCTGGGACAAATGAGACTGTCCACTCAACCATGCTGTGTGAAAACATCGAAATTAATTATCTTCCCAGTGTCAGTCGGAAGGTCCAGCTGTGGTTTGGCAAGTGCATAAATAAATGCTTAGCTTATGAGATATAATATTTCTGTGAAGTTCTAGGCTCTTGCTCAAGGATTTTATGGAACTGGGGTCAGATAATTGAGCATTTACATTGTGTTCATAACAGAGTGATGCTAGAGTCTGCAGTGCTGGCCAGAAACATCAAGGTGAGCTTGAGATCTGGAAGGTATATGGCTACACTAATGGAGCACACTGCTTCTCCTATGCCTTAATGACTTGAGTCTCTCATGTAGATAACAGCTAACTTTCCTATAAAATTAGGTGGCAAAGTGGCTAATAGCCATACAAACTTGCTCTGTAATCAGTATAGGTTCTTTATTTGACGTTGTCACATTTCAATACTTTAACAGACAATTTTATCAATGAGATATCTGAAAAAAAAGTGAAGCCTATTCTTTCTTTCATAACTGCATATGCTCCGTATTGCTTACAACAAGTGACAGTTGCTGATGAGAAGAGCTAATTCTGTAGTCCCTGTGGAGCATTGGGAATGCCAAGGAATACAGTATATTGGCTTTTGAGTCAGGAGAGATTTATATACTGTACTTAACTTTATGTTTTAGCTAAGTAATGCATACATCTTTCAGGTTCAGTATCATAATTTCTGCCACAGTGTAAACCTGATGGACTCTTTCAGTTCCACTGTACCATTTAAAATCATGAGGGGATCATTCCCCATTTGTAACTGAGCAAGTAAGTTAGCAGAATTCCAGATTGTGGCAACGTTGGAGAGCAAGTTGTTTTTTCATGATTCCTGTCCTTCTTGTTTCTTGACCGCACAGAAGTAGTTGTTTGATGCTAGAATAGAATTTGCTGTTTCAATGAAGCTAAATGATTTTTTTCTATGTTGATAAATTATTTGAAGGAAGTGTTATATTTTGGAGCAATGTTAATGTTATGGTTGTAAAAATAGCTCTGCAACTTTTCAGTCATATGCTAGCTTGTTTTTCTCTCCATGGTATATTCTTTATTAATGGATGCCAGATCACGGACAAACTAATGTAAATTAAAATTCTTCAAAAATGGCCAGTTTCATAAACTTGGAGCTAGTATTATTGAAAGTCATTAGTCAGTTTGGACCTCTTATTTTGTTAGGTTCTCAGTTTATGTGAGGCTTATGTGTGGCATACCTTATCTCATAAAACTGATGCTGCTGGTCAGCCATCCTCCCTACCTCTCTGAGAGTATCTGAAAGGATGTTGGACCAGATTGCAAGTACTTTCCACTCTACAATGCTTTGAGCTGCCCATATTATCTCTCATTGACTATCATAGCTGTCACAGAATCTGACACTTGTATTGAAAAGAACCTAAGTTACTCTGCATAAAACAGTCTTTCACAAACAGAAAGCAGTAATAGGAAGAAGTGGCGCATGATTTTAAGAATAAAAATGGAGACTAATATGAAACTCTATCACTTGTGGCCCATGTTTTTCTTGCCTTAGAAATCCTTGTGTTTGCCTGCCCTTCAAAATATTAATTGGGTGTGCAGAGTTCAAGATTCTCTCATTTTGTTCTCATGAAATGATGAGATGCATTGTCTTACTGCTGTGAAGTCAGATCATGGCATGATTCTTTCAATTTACTTCTATGTTGGGTGATTAGCGCGGACTTTTTCCTCCTTTAAGTTTCCTTTCATGTACAAGGACATGCAGGTACACAAGTATTCAAGACTCTTAACATTTTTCTGTGATGTCCCATTTAAATTAGGTAAGATCACTCTAATGATTAAGGGAAGGGAACACAAAAGCAGCATGAGCTTATCTGAAATGAATTCTTCTTTAGGTTTCAGTGAATACGTGCTGAAAAGTTGTTATAGAGTTTTATCTGGCTCTACATGCAGAATAACATGGTTCATTGATATTTTATCACAGAAGAAATATATGCCTCCTATTGTGCCTCAAGAATAAGCACACAGTTGGTTATGCCTGCTCTTCTCGCCCTACTTTTGAACATGAACCATGGGGTAGTGCTCAAAATGCTTTCACTGCACCAGTGTGATGCTGAAAAAAGGTAGTTTTATGTGTCTTTGGTTACATCGTCTTACAGTGCATTAGCTGACATGAGGGAACCCAAAGTTTCAGGTGAGACAAAAGCTAAGGCTTAACTAATTTTGTATTATTTCCCTCAGTGTGGCCAATGCAGAGGATTATGCAATAGCCAGACAACCCATGGTGATCTTATTCTCCTTTTGGCCGAACACTGTGATTCTTTCACATTATTTTTCGGTTGTTCCTGATAAAGGTCCTGAACACACTACTTTATGTCAAACAGCCTCTTTGTTGTCACACAATGGATCCAGGCACCTAAAAAACTAATGAAGTACAGCATGATTTTTCAGTGCTAAAGCTATATCCTGCACAGTTTTGCAGGTTGTAATATCCATATATTTAATGCTGATGATTTAATCTAAATAATGTTAAATTGAAAGCTCGAGGTTAAACTTTTAGAAAAGAAATAATTACCTTGCACACACACTAGTCAAATCACTCCCTCCCTAATCCTGAGTACCAGATTTACTTTGAACTAGGGATGGAGAACTCATTATGGAAAATTTCAAACTAGCTAGCAATTTGTGGGCTCACAAGTATCTCTAAAGTAGCCTGATGAACAAGATCATCAGAAGATAAGAGTTATGTAAGAGACATTGATTTCTTTATGGTAGGCTGCAGAACACAAGGAATATTCACAGCTCTCTGCCTTTAGAAGGTAGAAAGCCTCATTCTGATAATTTTGATAAACAGTTGTGGGAGGATGGTAGCTGAACATCTTTGACCTCCATTTTTTAATCTCTGTGCCAAAATGTAAATTTCAGGTGTACAGTGGTCAGTTTAGTAGAAAGATTTTCTTTCATGTAACAGTAAAACCATAAAAACTGTGAGGCTAATTTTAGTGGCACCCAGCAAAGCATGATTACTACTTACAAGTTTGTTTTACTTTTTCTTCCCTCTTCTTTGTGTCTAATACAGGATCAGGCCCTGGGTTTGATATTATAACCTGCAGTACTGCTGCTATTGAGTGTATATGGGTTGTTTGTTTTTAAACAAATGGAGTTAGACTTGCAACAAACAATATGAATTCCCTGGCTTAAATATATTCAACATACAGCATAAAGAGTAAAAAGTAATGTTGGTAGTTCCGTTCTGTAGCTAGGCACAGGATGAGTTTCTTATAACTCTCACACCTACATTACAGTCAATCTAAGTTTTTAATATAGAGAATTTCTATTAATCTTGATAACTGGCATCTATAGTACTGTTTTCAGGCAATTCACACTTCAAATTTGCTTCTGCTTCACAAAGTAGTTAGAATCACTCAGCCAAGTTCTACACTTGTTTATAGTCTGTCTAGTCCTTATGAATTAAATAGACCTTTTATGTATGTCGTGTAGGTATGTTTATAACAGAAATAACGATCAGGGTCTTTATAAGAAGAAACCAAGTAACCGTTTTTTAATAAGTATTTTACTGTAAAATGAGTTGGTTTTCTTTGATACTAGTGGCCAACTAGAGCTAATCAGCGTGAAATTTCACATAGGTATAGTATTTATGGCACTTACGTTTTCAGTGTAGCTTGGGAATTTGTTTCGGAATTTTTTTTTTAACAAGGTATTTAATAGTACCAGTTTGAAATTCTTCCCTGCTGAGACTTTCCTTTGGCAACTCAGCTTTCCAGTGTTGGCTGATTTTGTCAATCTACTTGATCTTTGTGTGGGCTTAACTGCTGCTTACTGGTGTGCTTTACTTTTTTGGTTGTTGTTAGTTTTGATTTTTGTTGTTTTTTGTGGTTAGATCTTTTGTTTGTTTGTTATGAAAGAGAGAAAAAAATGACAGGGAGTGATCATAATAAAACTTTGGAAATAAATAATTTCAGAGCATCAGAAAATAACGCAGAAGACTTCCTTTCTTGAAGTTCTGAAATAAGTTTGTTTTGTTTTGTTTTTTAGGTAAGAAATTGTGGTAAAGAGGAAAACACTGGAAATTGCAATGGCATCTTACTTCATAAATTGTAGTCACATTGCCTACTGGTGTATTATTACTGTTTCTCTCATTTTCTTAGAGGTATAGTAAGAAATTTCTGTTAAAAAAGCCTCCACAAGCTCACCAAATTATAATAAAAAACCAAGAGCAGACATTTCCCACTGAAGATTTGTTGCCTAGTGCAACAAATGAAAAAAAAATGCCCTCTTAAAAAAAAATTGCCTCCTTAATTGCTACAGTGGTGTGTCATTGTCATACTATTGTCAACAAGAGCTGTAGTGCAGACAAAAAACTTGCATTAGGAACTGAACTTTGGTAGTTGTAGCTTTTTTTAAAAAAGATTAAGGAAAATATTTTAAAAGCCTTCAAAATAAAAAATGGAGAAGTATAAAATCTTCAGTTTGTGGGCTACATAACATTCTGTCAGTGCCAGAGGTTTGCTTTTCTTAAATGGCAAGAATAAAATCAGTGTGAAGCTTAAAAAGGCAGTTTGAATCCAGATGAATGAAATATATGCAGTGGAAGAAATAACAGGAAAAGAAAGCCAAACTCGGGGAAACAAAAAGGCTATGTCTAGGTGAAAAAAAGCCAAGACCTAAAAAGATGTTATTAAGGTAATAGTGGAACAGGAGTGTTAAAGTTAAATATATATCAACTAATTACCCTGATGTTGCACTTGGGCATTTGGGGCTCAGTCAGTATCAAATTAAAAAAAATTATAGAATTTACCTAATATTAGGCAAGGTGCTACAATATGTATGGTTCCTAATAAGTACAATGGCACAATATTCTTAAAATTCTGAAAAGCATATTCATCCTGCTTTTGTCATTTTGTTTAAAGTTCAGAAAGTTTTAAATAGATTCAGACTGTTTAATACATCCAAAAATGGTGAGGATGGAATTGTCATTGTTTGAAGTTATTTCCCATGAGGAAAAGGTGAATCACAATTTCTTGGTTTGTATCAGTAGACTGGAAAAAAAAAATCCTTGTGAAGTTCGCAGATGAATGAAATGGAATATTAAATCATAGCTCAGATAAATCTGTTTTACAAACTAGTCTGAGTATTCTTGCTAAGCGGGTTCATTTGGACTATGTGTGTTTAACACAGCTGAACACAAGGTCTTATGTCTAGGAATTCAGGTATGTTAGTTGTACTTATGAAACAGGAGACCTGATTATAAGGTATTAATATTGCCTAAAGTAATAATATTCAACTTCAGGGCTGTGATTGCCCAAGATTTGGGAATTTTATAGTTCATTCAGTATTTTTATAAGTAATTTTTCTTCAGGATTTAAATACTTCCAGTAGCCCAGTAGAAGGCGATACTGCAAATCTGATCAGCGTTCAGAGAACTGCAACTCTGTGGGTGGGACAGGTAGCAAATACAGACTCCAAACATTACTCCACAACAAGGTACTTCTACTCAATGCCTTTTTCCTGTGGCCTCACTTGACCAATGTGGGTCACAGTTTCAAAGTTTAGTAACACTGTGGAATGGTGTCAACACCTGAAATTCAAATCTTTGCTGTTAGTTTGGTTTTGCGTGAGCATATAAAACACAGTACATACAGTCTCCATGTATACATGCCTACTTCGAAAGCTACACTGTTTTAATGAAAGCTTTAATATGCTACTTTCTGTTGCTGCTTGCAAATCCTGCAATAGGAAAACGCTCAAAATCTATGTTGTTATGCATTTCAGATACACATTCTCATGTGCACTTGTCCTTCTGTATATGAAGATTTCCATGTAAACAATGATTCAAGTGTGTGCATGTAATTTAAATGTCTTTTTTTTTAAGAAATCAGTATGAAAGATTAAAATTAAAGACTTGCAAAACCGAACATCTTAGTTCACTAAATATAGTTCAGTTTAATCTTATATTTTCTACTTATTCAAAAAGGTTCATCTTAAATTGTCCATAGTCAATTACTGATTTTCACCTTTTGTCACTAAAAGTGTCCTGCATAGACGTATTAATCTTCTGTAAATACAGAGCTGTTCTGGCTGTACTTTATGTTAATTTCACAGATTTCAAATAGAATTTTCATGTAATGGTGGGTCTGGGACAAAATCTCATGCAGGTTGGATCAGATTTGGGAGAGTGATCGGTGTAAGGGGTTTTACAATGAAAGATGTACCCATGCAAGGTTACTACAAGTGAGTCAGTTGTTGAAGTGGATGATTATCAAAATGTCCTCTTCGTAGAGGAAGACGAATGGTTACTTCAGATAGCGCATGGAAAGAGTGTGAAAATAAGGAATGGTGGCCAGGAACAAAAAAAACAAACAAAAAGTTTTGTTCAAAATCAGCTATGAGCTCAGATGCAGTGTTTGAATAGGAATCAATCACACCTAATCTTGGCACTTGGATGGCCAGTGAAGTTGGATTTCTATGACTAAAATAGTGTTGTAAATCCCAAACATTAAAGTAAATACCCACTGGAAAAACAGAAACCAGCCAGATGTCTAAAACTAAGATAAGAACAAAACCAAAAGAAAAAAAAGTAATGGTTCTTCACAAAATTGAGCAATTGAACAACTTGGAGATTGGAGTTACAGACTTTTTAGTTTTATTTTTGTATTTCACAAAGAAATTCACCCATAATGAATAGCACTGATTTAACAAAAGTTAATGAGTAGAGTGGATAAAAGCTAAAGATATCTATTTTGCATTACAAAACATTTTAATGTTTTTTTTTCCTGGTTTGGAACAAAACCAAATTAAACATTTAATGTTTCAGAACTTTTCATTATACGAGGATATCATCTAGAAAAAAGGCTGCATTTTTTTGAAAATAAAATTTTCCTTTCTGTGTGTATTTTTCAGTTGTGCCTAACTTCTATTATGCCTACAATATTTTATGGCATATAGCAAGAATCAAAATATTAAATTAATTACTATATTTATATAGATCTCATTTAAGGACAGCTGCTTTTCATTGAATGCTATTTGAAACGTCTTACTATTTAGATTCATGTATCTTGTGTTACACTGGAAAATTTTGATGCAGATTAGTATATCGGTGGAAATTTTTCCAGATAACTGAAAAAGTTTTACATGGTAGCATATGCTTAGATATTTCAGGCTAAAACTTTCTAAATATTGAAAATTGTTATTTTTAATATAAACAAATAAAATGCTTCTCTTGGGAAAAATCACAAAAATATTTGGGAAAATAATTATAACTCAAAATCTGTAAAAATTTTATCAGGGGAAAAAGGCTTTAGTTGGCATCAAAGGAATTTCCTGACTGAAATTTTCAGTATATAGTTAGGATAAAGTAATTTATGTTTGGATGCCTATGGTATCAATAGATGTTCTTGTTGGAATGTTCTCTACGTAGAAAAATGTCTAAAATGTTCACATAAACTAAGAAAAATGGTGCCTTATAGCACAGTGGAAAAGTTATGGTCCTGGCTCAACCCTCAGTTAGTAAAATACCATTTTTACATTACTCACTAAAGTGCTAAGTTCCAGTTTTAAAAGGTACCATCATTTCAACCTCTGTGTAGATAGAAAAAAGCTAATCACATGGGTTAAAAGTATTGGAAAATTAATATCTGGCTGCACAAATCATAAATATCTTGACATCATAAGTTTAATGTTTTCTATAATCAATCCAGTGGCTTAGATTATTTGCCTTATGAGTCCCACAAGGAAAAGAAAGCTGAAATACCTGTATCATAATATTTCTCATAACTGGTTAATGTTTGCCTTGGGAATTAAATGATGTTCAATGTATTTATTTTTTGCTACTTCTAATGCTAGGTAGAACTTTCCATAAAAGATAAATGTACTCTTGGTCCCTTAAGCAATACAGAAAGAGTAGCTAATATGCGTATGTTACAATAGTGTATAGTCATCCAGATGTATTCTATGTTTTCTATTTTCCAAATGAGTTTTCAGAGTCAATTGGGTTAACAGGAGAGCTAATATTTCAAGAGGAGTTTAAACAAACTAGTTTGTTAATTTTTCCCTGGGGATCAAAAGAGGGAAATAGGGAAATGGCTAATAAGAGCAACCTAGAGCTAGTGATATTGTGCCGATAGAAGGAACTGAATTAACTTAAATGTGTCACATTGATTTAAGATGTCTGTGATGTATTATAAAATGTATTCCTGCCCTCCATATACCATTGAAAAACAAACCATGCATTTTATTAATGTAGTCTGTTAAGACCTTGGTAAAAACTTAGCCAAGGCAAACTTATCTTTTCTGTCTTGTATTTGCTTTAAGATGAAAAGATTTGAAAATATAAAACAATTTGTAGGAAATGGGTAAAATACATAAATGGTTGCCCTGATTCCTTCTGATCTACAGAACTTCCAGTGGTTTCCAATGCTCACTTGTGCATCTTTTTCTGAATGAGGGCAGTGTTTGAAAAGGGGACTCAGGGGAGCACTGTGTCATTTTCACCCCCTCTGGAGGAAAAAGAATAAGTACATGGGCAGGGAAAGGTTCCCACGTGCTTCACCTCCTCTCTGGTACATGGTACACTGTAGAGCTTCTTTGCATTACAGGTGGGATGCAACCATGGAAAACCCACACCATGTTGCTTCCAAGCCCATGGATAGACTCTGATGCACTCCTGCAACGTGCCCCAGACAGTCCAAGATATGGGTAGTTGTCACTCAGGATGAGCAGGCTTGTGACCAAACACAGAGAAAAAACAAGATGAAGAAAAAATTCCATAGTGCCACTTCTAATCCAGTTATAAACCAATAACCTGATCTTTTATTTACTTATTGTGATACTATATACATTCTAAATGTGTGAGTAAAATATTACCAAACCATGATTAAAAGCCTTTTTTCTGTCCTATTTTGCATTATACTAAGAATAGGAAAGCAAAGTTAAGTAGTCATGTTAACCCTCGCTTCTTCCCATACCTTACAATTTTTTAGAGCCTTGTTTTTAGAAGTCACATTGTCTGTGACTTATTTACTACTTTTATAATTGTCCTTTTCAGTCCACTGACAGTGAGGGTTCTGTTCATTTAGATAAGAATAAAAACATGACAGCAAATCTAGACTGGTTTCTTCACAGCTACTTTATTTCTGTCATGAACTCGATGTTACTTACCATGTAAGAAGGACTAGCTAGTAATTTACCTTGACTTATCTCACATGCCAGGATCAATGTGGAAGTTGCAGAAATGATGGACAAATTGGTATGGGAGGACCTACAAGAAGTGTGAAAAGACTCACAGCATAAATTTTTCAAAAATAATGTCTGGTACTATTGATACTAAGCAAGAGGACAAGAAGGAGGGCCTAAGAGAGTCATTGTTGGGCACAGCAACATAGTGTCCTATTTGGATGTCCTGCAAATCACATATAATATTTTTTAACAATAACGTCCAAGAGTCTGCTGCACTATTCCTTTCCCTCCTCTTAGGAGCAAAGACTGATCATAGAGCTAACATGCTGAAATGGGGAAACCTACTGCTACCATAGTTATACCGTCTTGCCTATGGTAATCAACAGAGCTAGAGTTCAACATGTTTCAATGCAGTGAGCTGAATGCTCCATTCCTCAAAGCAGTGAGTGAATTAATTGGCTCATCTCCACTGCCACAAGGCTATTGTTCCCCATTTGGTCATTGTTGTGTTTATATTTCTGCTCAAGTAATCTTTCAGACCAGACTGTTGGTTTGTTTTAAATTCCATGGCCATTCATAAGTGTTAAAGTACTCACATTTAGGCATCAGAGAAAGCAAAGTAAGCATTGTTTCACTTAATGCAAATCAAAAGTACACGAGGGGAAAATTAGTATGTCCTATGGACTTGGAAAGGTTATGTCACATGTTTCAACAAAGACAGTAAAAGCAGTGAGTCAAAGACTGAGTATGACAGGCCAGAGTAAGTATGACATCAAAACTGGTATTTTAAAGAAACTTGGGTGTGTTTTTTTCTCATTTGCCTCTTCTTTATTTTTATTTTATGTGTATTATCCTTTCAGCTGCAGTTTAAATTAGTTACTGAACACAATACTTGCCTACTGCTGCTACAGGCTGCCACCAGCCACGAGGCTGAAGATCTTTTCAAATGCTAGTTTAAAACTGAATATATTAGATTGGTCCATATATAGTATAATATCAGAAAGAGAAGAGTGTTTTTCACCAAGTCTTTTTATATGTGCACCTCTTCTTCTGACTCCTCATTACTTCAGTATCTCTTTTCCTTTAGCTTTTGTTGTAAACACAGGAACCTCAAATATGAAAACCAAATTGAAACAAACACCTCTTCCACCCTTGGATGAGGCATGGTGTTTGCCACAGGACTTGCATTCTGCTGTGTGATACCCTTTTCCCCAACTGTAAGTTGGTTTTACCTATTGAGACTGTAGGCTTTTTGACAGTCCCTTTGCTTCTCTCTGTTAGTAGAGGCTAGATTTTGGGATTACCATTCAGAATCATAGAATGGTTTAGGTTGGAAGGGACCTTAAAGATCATCTAGTTCCAATCCCACTGCCATGGGCAAGGTCACCTCCCACTAGACCTGGTTGCTTAAAAGCCCCATCCAGCCTGGCCTTGAACACTTCCAGGGATCAGGCCTCCACAACTTCTCTGGGCAATCTGTTCCAGTGCCTCACCACCCTCACAGTGAAAAATTTCTTCCTAATATCTATTCTAAATCTACCTTCTTCCAGTTTGAAACCATTTTCATAATAAACCTCTATTACTATATGCCCTTGTAAAAAGTCCCTCTCCAGCTTTATTGTAGGCCCCTTTCAGATACTGGAAGGCTGCTATAAGGTCTCCCCAGAGAGACCTCCTCTTCTCCAGGCTGAACAATTCCAACTCTCTCAGCCTGTCTTCATAGGAGAGGTGCTCCAGCCCTCTGATCATCTTTGTTCCCCTCCTCTGGACCTGCTCCAACAGGTCCATGTCCTTCTTATGTTGGGGGATCCAGAACTGGACACAGGTGGGGTCTCATGAGAGATGAGTAGAGGGGCAGAATCCCCTTTCTTGACCTGCTGGCCATGCTTCTTTTGGCGCAGCCCAGGATATGGTTGGCTTTCTGGGCTACAAGTGTACATTGCTGGCTCATGTTGAGCTTCTTACCCACCAACACCCCCAAGTCCCTCTCCTCAGGGCTGCTCTTGATCCATTCTCCACCCAGCCTGTATTTGTGCATGGGATGGCCCCGACCCATGTGTGGGACCTTGCACTTGGCCTTGTTGAACTTCATGTGGTTGGCACAGGTCCGCTTCTCAAGCCTGCCCGGGTCCCTCTGGGTGGCATCTCTTCCCTCCAGTGTGTCGACTGCACCCCAGAGCTTGGTGTCATCGGCAAACTTGCTGAGGGTGCACTCAATCCCAACATCTGTGTCGCCAACAAAGTTATTAAATTTAGTCTGTAGTAGCCCTTAGGCATTGCCATAGTAGGTAAAATTACAGTCAGAAACAAATTCTTCTCAGTTGGGTTTTGTCACCGTTTAAGAGTTTAGCTGTGGTAATATATTACAATAGTTATGATGCTGTTACTTCATTTATACCTTTCTTTGTCTCATTGTCATTTTGGTGAAATTAACTGGAGAAAAAGCCAGAAACCTTTGACTCCTTTATTTGGACCTGCATGCTGAAAGCAGGACAGGATTATAATTTTAATAGTGCATTTTGTAACATTTTCAGAGCTCTTGTTGGGCATTGCAAGGAATCTTTTCCATACGTGCTTAATAACACACCTAGTCAAAATATTTATTTCACTCATATTCTGTGAATTTGTCTGATAGTTTTAATCCTTTGGGGGCTTTCTTAACAAAAGTTTTGCAAGCAGGTTTGAAACAAATACCTTTCCTAATATTAATATCCGTGCCTTCAAGGTCCTTAGGAGTTATCTACATCAACCAATGATACGGGCTTCTCTGTATAGGCTGAAAAAAACCCAAAAAACCAAATAGTATCCCACGCAGGATGTAGCGTCTTTTACATCTCACCACCTGGCTTACAAGGTTGTATATCTTTCAGCTGAATCATTTATGACAAGAGAAGCTGTTAAAGTTTCTTTGGCAGATTGTTTAGATGTAGCTGCCAATGAAAAGACATTAATAAGTTAGCTATTGCAGCTGTGCTCAGATGTACCCAAGGCAGTTTCAATTTTACTGTTATTCAAAAAATGTGGCAATTCATATTGTTCACCCTTTGTGCTGTTGAGCTGAGCTCTTCAGGTTCATCCGGTTCCAGAGTCAGCTTTAGTTTCCATTTGGTTTAGGGACAGCCTTTTGTAGAGTGTGATGGGGAGCTGTTTATGGTGTGGTGTTGAGTGAAAGACTCATCAGATGTCAAGCTATAACAGTGCGGGGGTCTCAGAGTGACAGGAATACTTTGCAAGCCAGACTTATATTACCCAGATATGGGTCAACAAACACTTGTGCCTTGGATTTTCTGCTATAATTCCAACAGCTTCTTTTTGCAGACCTGAAGAAGGTGATAGTGCTTTGTGTATGTGATGAAGAACGCAGGAACGCAGGTGAAGCATATGCATTAGGTCATATTTCAGTGACAGAAAGTCAGGGTAATCTCTCTGCTGAAGTCAGACTAATGTTTATACACAGAGGTTAACTACTTTTGTCTCAGTTACCTAAGTGCCACTTACATTAAATTTTTTTGTGTCTAACTACTGTTTTGAGTGTCCTGCTACAGAATGCGGAGATTCCATGAAGTGAAAAGTTGGCACTGATCAGCATTGTTTCATCGTGAATGTTTGTGAGAGCTTTTGTGTAGTCTGTCAGGATGAATAATTATTAAGATATGCATTAATCCTGTATATCTGGTGATACATTTGGATAAATGTAACAAAAGCAGAAAAATATGAGAAATATGTCAGCATGATTTATCTGCAGATGCAGAAACAGTTCAGTGAAGCTTTTAAATACATGCACTGAAAACTTCTCTGGAAAGGATGTACTGCTTATTCATAATCATTTGACTAGAAAAATGTAAGGTACTATTTACATGGTAGTCTTGGAAAACTGTTTCTTTGTCTTCGTCATCCTTTTTCCTGGCAGGGTTGTTTCCTATAGGTTGCATTCCTATACTCTGTCCAATTTAATTCTGCCACCTTGACGACTGCTGGAAAATGCATTGCAGCACTGACTTACCTGGAACAGCAGTTAGTATCACGCAAACACAGTAAGCTCTATTAGCTCAGTTTCTAGTAGTCAATATGGGACAATATCTTCTGACCAACCTAATTTTGCCCAGGGTAATAATTTTTTAGTATCTTCCCTCATCCTACATCTCTCCTTTCTCCTAGGTGCTCTGCTGCATCTGCTTCTAGGCTCACTTGCTGTGACAAAAAGGAAGGTAGGGAGTGGAAAGAAAAACACAAGATTCCTAGAATCACCCAGCCATCATAGAAACAGACAGCTCTTTCATGTTTACAAAAAGCTCCCCATACATTTCATGCTATAACGGGTTACATTTCAGATCTAATAAATGCACACAGCGAGCACAAAGTTTGAGCATCTGTAGTAGTTTGTGCTGTAGAAGTTCATGATTTACTAAATATGTGCTGTTAATGACCTGATACTAGCTTTTTGAGTAATTCAGGTTTGGAAGGATGTAGGATTTTGTACTGCAAAAAATTCAAACTTCATTATTAGATGCGGTTTACTTTCCAGTTTAGGCTTTAAGAAATGTTCATAATAAAATTTGAAGCCCTAAAACTTTATACACTGGAAAATCAAGTTAAGTGCAAGTAAATATTTACAAAGAGTCACAGGTTTCTTTGTTTCTAATCCCATTTAAGATGAGGCACTTAAACATTTGCATCTTGCTATCAAATCAGATCACTGATGCACTAAAATGCTCAACTGCGGAAGTTCAAGGGGACAAGTCAAGTCTTACTGGCTAGGATCATGTCAGCTTGAAGTAAGTTGTGCTGCTTCACTCCTGTGAAACAATACCAAGCTCTGGAGATTATTGTATGTAGCTGGTTACAGGGTTTCTCCCTGGTAAGAATCACTGTGAACAGTTGCCACTTCTTATTGTGCAGCAATATTACTGCACCTACGAACAATTCTTCCTAGGATTTGAGTAGTTAAAAGTTCCAGGCATGCCTCTAATATTTCCTAAAGCTACTTTCAAAGGTTAATAAATAAAACCGGAAAGTTTTCTTTAGTTGGATGTACTTTTTAGTTCTTTTTATTTTTAATTTTTTGATATGTTTTCTTTTATGGTATCCTGAATGGTATCATTTTTCTTTTAAAGAATTCTGAGCACAATATTTGATAGTTTTATCATATTAATTTCAAGGAGAATGCGAAAATAGGACAGGACAAAACAGAAATGTTCTCTTCTGCCTCAGAAATAAAAGTAATAAAGGTCTAAGGGCACTCTACTAATATTCTGATAACAAAGATTGAAGTCTTATTAATATTGACTTCATCTGTGGTTATACAGCATTTGACACAGTTATTTTGACAAATTACTGTTAAATGGAACAGTCTTCTGTACAGATGTTTCTATGCCAGCCTGTCTATTAACCTGGCTATTTATACATTCTGCTGTGCATCTTTGTGATGGATTTCAAAGGAGCTAAATTGAATATTTTGCCTAACTACAGTAGGTTCTAGGAAATGTTATCCCATGGCTACTTGTCCTCAGTGTGTGACAGATGATACAAATCACCACAGTATGCCCTCCATTAACTTGAAACATTTGCCCTGATGTCCTTTGGAAAGACTTGGTGCATCAGAAAATTAATGTATAAAGATTGTACCTGTCGCAAAGTTCTTACTTCACTTAGAAGTCTTTATAGGTCAAAAGAAAATAGATTTAAATGCTCCCTACTCAACTATAGTACTTTAAGTATTGCATAGTCAACCACTGGTGGGTGCCTTTTACACCCTCCTGAGTGCCTTTCTTAAATTGATGTTATATTTACTCTCTTGGAAATTTTTTCATGTTATTGTATTTAGGAGTAGTAGACTGTAGTCATTGTTGGCACTTTGTGGTTAAAACTAGCTGCAAAAAAAAAATGTTCAGAAAGTAGTATTTTTACAGGAAATATAATTGGGCTGAACATGATTTTCTGCCAAAGTTCACAAGGTATGATTGCTGAATGCAATTATTTGATAAGACACATAAGAGAATAGGCAAATATCTAAAAATAAGTTCAAAGAAGTAAAGAATCAGAAGAAAGTATGAAATATTAATTGAGATTTTTACACAAATGGAATGAAAAATATTAATCAACATAGAGCATCCCAAATAAATACTCAGAAATGTTTGCAAGGAGATAATTTGTCACAAAAATCAGACAGATGATACAAAAAATTCCTGTTTATTTTTATTCAAAGGCACCGTGCACGGAATCATCTAATTACTTGAAGCAACTGAAACATGGCACATTTGAACATTATTTTCCTCCATCTTTTTTATTTTGCCAAAGGTATAAAATCCTCTTGATATATGCAGTATCTTTTCTGTTGCCTTGTTGTTTCTGTGCTTCAAACAAAGATCATAGTTCCTTTGTGTTAGGTTTTATACAGATATGGAAAACGAATGTAGTGTCTCTGCAAAGATGTTGCAATTTTATCACATAATGAGAGAGTAACAGAAAATTTTGGAAATAAATACATAATTTTTAGGAGTCTTACTGAAAACTCTGAACTCTGGAAGAAATATAGGAACTGTAGAAAGTAAGCTAGGAGTAAAAATTAAGCAGTTAATCTTATGTGCAAATACTTAAGATAGTAATTGCAACAAAGGAACTGTCTAAAATAGATGTAATTTATTTGTGTAAGTATATTGTTAGTCACCATATGAAATCACTGAGAATTATACTGTATATATACAAAAAACTGGTCCTAGTACAGTATTTGAACCACTGTTGGCTGTCTTGAAGATGAATCTCACAAGAACAGAAGAATTTGAAGGAAGGCTGTTATAACGGAAGAAAACAAATTTTAAAATGCGGATTGATTTTTGGAGTGCCGGATTGAGATTTGCTGCTGCCAAATCATAGAAACAGCCATATTTTTCACTTGTAAACTGAGCAAATTTGAGCTGTAAGAGACACATATATAACCCCATGATAATATTTGAAAAAGAATAGCTTCGCTTTCATGGGAGCTAGTTGATAGAGCTAGGAGAAAATATTCTTGTCAGTATTTCAAATGTAGGAACTAGAGAGGGTACTCTGTCTCATGGTAAGAGTTAATACTCTATTTTCTTACTCTACTCATTCTGATATTCTGGAGTTTGGATAACTTCATATATACATTCATGTGTACATATATATATCATAATAAATACATGTCAAATTTCATTATCCTTTCAAAGAAAAGCAGAGCAGGAATACCATCTTAAATTGACTTTGCTAAGAAACAGGATATTTAAGTTCCGAGTCCGTAATCAACCCTGTTTTCTTAGGCAGTACTTATTTGTGAATTGATGAAAGTCCTACACGACAGAGTCAAAACTTCTTTCCTTTGTGGGACTGACACAATGAAAGAATGCAGGTCACTGTGACATGACAACAGGTTCAGTCTCACGTAAGGTTTTCTGAACTTGGCAGTTCACTCCTAACTGGTCCTCATTGCCCGTGGTCAGGTTTCCTGCCAGTGCAGGACAGAGTAGAAAATTCCTTTCATCCTTTCTTTATCAGCTTTTAAAGCACTTTTGATAATAGAACACTTCAGATCATTTCCTCCAGCACCAAATTAACATAACTTCCTGCCCAGATCCCATATAGTCTTTACCAGTCTCATCACAGAACTGTCATTCCTTATTGCAGCCATTTCTCTCTAGCCCAAAGAAGAGGAAGCAAAATTAATCCTGCTTTACCCCTGTTGCCCGCTTCAGAGGAGAAATTGAGAAGGTGAGTCCACGGTGGGGAGAAAAACTTTAAGCATGAGTGAGAAGTGTGTAGGCTAAAAAAGGAACTGGGAGTTTTTTCCAGGTGCATATGCTTGTGCACAGTTCCAGTATGTTTGTTTAAAGAACAAAGATCATTTTATAGCAGCCCTTAAAATAAGAAGGCATCCCATATAAAGGCAGTTGTCTATGCTGAACAGTAATATACAGCACAGCCATAATTTGGCTCTTCAGTACTGTATCAAAAAGTCTCCATAATTGCTACAATATGCACTTTGCACAATTTCAGTGTGTTGAATTTTTGTCATTTATTCTTAAACTAATCCTCCTTTAAATGCTCGCTTTCTGCTGATGTGAATTGAAGAATTCTTTAGTTAACACCATTAACTTTTCATGGTATCTAAATCTCTTCTGCCATGAGCATCAATACTACAGTGCTGCTGTCTCCAAGTAGTTCTGCATCAGTGCTTTTAGATGGAACATGACAGATACAGTAATGTTCTCCACGTAAATTGCTCTCTACATATAGGCAACAAGCAAAATAACACGGAACATTCATTGCCCTGTGACTGCAAAAATTACAACTGTATTCATTGTATGCTGGTTCAAATGCCTGAGCCAATCATAATATACAGCGGTCTAAGTGAATTTTAAAAGCCACGTTCTAAGCAACAATACACTATCTTGCTCCCACAGGGTTCCTGGAAAAAAGGATTTCAGTTGTAGACAAATTTCTTCCTCTTTTTTTCCAATAACATGGAATTGAAAACTAACTAAATAACTTTGGGTTACAAACGGGCTTTTAAGCTGATGGTCTTCATTGTTACCGATGGCCATAATACACAATAAATATACTGAATTAACTTTTCTGCTTAATTTTATGCATATATCCAAATCTAAATAAGCAAATGTAATTCAATGAAATACATAATCTTATTGCAGAACTAAGTGTTACATTCTTTGTAGAGTTGCAGTCATTCACTCCAGCCTTCTGGCTTATAAATCCAGCTAAAGCTGATAATGTTGTCATTTGCCATTTAAACTCAATCCTTTCCTTGTTGAAAGCAATGGGTAGTTTTGCTACATATGTTAATGGCAATATAATTCTCATCTGGTCCCCTTTGGGGTTTTTTTTGTTTGTTTGGTTTGGTTTGTTTTAATTTTTTTAATAATGCAATAGCATCCATTATTCCTCCTTATTTTCTAACGAAAATCTGTAAAGAGTATCTTATTCTATGGTAAAGGATGTCTTTTAAAGACATGGTCTCTATTTTTTTTTTTAAAAAAAGCTGTGTTATATACTGTGCATTAAATGCACTATAATATATGGGATATTCTTGGTGTGTTTGTATGATGTGCATCTTTACTTCCTTATACAGATTTCATCAATTTATCAGGAAAATGCAATTGAAGCTGCTGTTATGTTTAAGAAAATGAAGACAGCAATGAAACAAAGAACATGTAATTAACATTATTGAGCAAAACAGAGCATTTTATAAAAACTTACTGAAACTCAGTAAACTTACAGAAACTCAGTAAACTCAGATTAATTATAGAATTGTAGAATTATGGAATGGTTTAGCTTGGAAGAAAAGGACTGCTTCAGTTTTCAGACAATTTGTAGGTGCAACTTGGTGGTATCCCTCTCTGAAGTGACACCTCTTGTCTTTATGAAACTGTATCCTGGTCAGATGAATTCTGACAAGAACTTTTGCCTAGGCTCGATCAAGGTTCTTTGTGGGAACTTTGGACTGTCTGGCATAGCACAACACAGGAATCATACCTGCTGGGCTCCAGAATATTTATTTTCTATATGCAGTAAAATGGTGGGATCTGAAAAGGAAGGAAAGAATGCTTATTTGTAAATTTTTAAAAAATTGCATTAATGGAGAGCGTGCTTCTAACCCTGTCAATCACTTTTCCACTTCTTTTCCCCCTTATCTCCTTCAGATGATCACTCTTTGGTTCTTCATTCTCTTTCAAAAGTTTTCATGTGATTCCACTGTGCTCCAATTGTCAGTCTGCCTTCTGCTCCCACTTTTTTAAAACATGCCATATTTTCTTGAAGAACTGATTTCCCATTTGGCAGTACTGCAGTGGGTAATTTTCAGTCTGGCTTCTCCTTTCCAGTATGTCACACTACTTTGACCGAGACTATCAATGTCCCTTCATACTTAAGCATGTTATTGCCCTCACTGCCTCAGTTACCTCTTACTCTTCATCTCTGTCTGTCAGCTTTCATGAATGTCTCCTTTCTTCATTCTTGCACTTTATCAATTTTACTAGCAGCTACTGCTTCTGAAAATGTTTGTAATGTCGGTGACTTTGAAATGTTTTCTTTCGTTTATTGATGTTTTTCAAGTTTCAGAACTAAGATCCCTTCTTTTTTCTTTCCCCCCCCCCCCCCCCC